>PYAF01004326.1:1871077-1888978 GCA_007407185.1 Glycine tomentella | reverse complement strand
AAGTATATACTATTTTTAAAAATGTATTTGGTTCTTTCTAGTTTTTCATTTTATTCTATCCTATCATACTACTAATGTATATGGTTCTTTTTTGTTTTTTTCATTCCATTTTTTATTTCATCTTATATATCATACTCACTGGTTTGAGTGAATGATACCATATTGATCTCCTTAAATAAAATATTAAAATTAAATATTATGGATAAAAAAAATATATAATTGGAGAGGAAATCATACTCTTATTTTATTCGATTAATTCTATCTTATTTTATCAAATGAGTCTTTTTTATATTTTTCCCCATCAGGCATCATCTAAAAAAAAGTCTTTAATATTATATTCTTATCTATTTTTTTCTATCTATCTTATATATCAAAGGAGCACTAAATTATAAGAATGAAAGCTATAAAACATATATACATGGAATTTTCACCGTTAACAATATGAAGTCTAAAAGGATAATAATAAATTATAACTGAATAGATGCCAATTTTGAGATTAATTAATATAATTACAAATTTTGGTAAGCAATTCCGACTACTTAGGCTTGGATGATTGGCTTTAAGAAAGAGCACAACTAGAATTACAACTAAGCACGATCACAGTCCTTCGGAATTGCGCGTTTTTTTCATCTTTCAAAATCTCTCATAATCCAACGGCTAAGATTCAGTCATTCCCTCTCCCCGCACGACTTGTTCCATCTATATAAACACTCTACCCTTCCTTCCCTTCTTCCTCGCATTCTTCTTCTCCACAATAACATTATTGCACATTTTCTCAAAAGCTTCTTTTTTTTTTTTTCTTTTTCTCTGATACAATAATACAACAACAATGTCCACGGAGAAGGAGAGAGAGACCCAAGTTTACTTGGCCAAGCTCTCTGAGCAAGCCGAGAGATATGAAGGTGATCATCACTTCTTTTCTTTTTTGTATTTTGTTTCCTTCTGATCATAAACATTATTACTCTATTCAATTATGTTAATCTTGATTATTTGTTTTGTAACATTTTACATTAACTATCATATCATGGCATAAATTAAGTTAAATTAGTTATTTAATGCATGTTCGGAAACACGTTCTTCCCAGACCTCGAAAATGACGTTGATCTCGAAAGATACATTGAGTTCCTTTCATGAACGGAACATTCGCCTCCTAACCAACGGATTCCCAAATATAGCTTTAATTGATTTTGTTTGATTAATTATGAGAAACTTCTGAGAGATTGATTATTAATTTATTATGTTGAAATTGATTCATATAATTGATTTTGTAATTGGTTAATGATCGATGAGAATCTTATGAGATTTTTTTTCTTTTGAAAAGCAAAAATGAAATGATATTGATAATTAATTTATTATAATGTTGTTGCAACTTGCATATACCATAATGCTAATTGATAAGAATGATTATGAATTGTTACGCGAGGGTGCAATCCCATGTTGGAAAATGCTAACGTAAAAAAATTGCAAACAAATTAATGAATGAACAATGTTACATTAATATTTTGATCTTGATATTTGTGTGATCTATATCAGAGATGGTTGACTGTATGAAGATAATTGCAAAACTTGATCTAGAACTGACTGTGGAAGAGAGGAACCTGCTCTCGGTGGGATATAAGAATGTGATCGGTGCAAGAAGAGCCTCTTGGCGCATCATGTCATCAATTGAACAAAAGGAAGAGTCTAAAGGAAATGAGAGCAATGCAAAACTGATTAAAAATTATCGCCAAAAGGTCGAAGAGGAACTCTCAAAGATTTGCAGTGACATTCTCAGCATTATTGATCAGCATCTCGTTCCTTCTTCCACCTCAGGAGAAGCCACCGTTTTCTACTATAAGATGTGAGTCATGTTCAATATTTTTACTTATGTCCTTTGAATATTATTTACTTAATTTCTACCTTTTTGTCATTGACTTTTTACTTTCTTTGAGTAGATGTTATTCCTTTTTGAAATATAACTTTTATATATATATATATATATATATATATATATATATATATATCAAATCCAGATGTCATTAATTCAAGTGAAACTGAATTCAGATATTTCAAGTAAGGTTTAGGATTTTGAGTATTGTTAAGAAAAAAATAAAATAATTGAGAAGGAAAATCTCACTTAAGAGAACAAGTATTAGTCAAAAACATAATGTCAAAAAAGTTTCTTATAATCATGTCAATCAATAGTAAAAATTCTCACCCTTTTCTCTAAGGAAGAATTTGTGTCAATATATATGAATGGCATTAATTTTCTTTGGGGACACCTATGACTGAAATTAACTGAATAAGGGATGGAATTTATCTTTTTGGCTTTTTGAACTGTTTGTCCGCAAACAGCCCAATTCAAGGAGTCCAATGCCATGAATATGTCAGTGGACTGTGGATTTGTGTGTTTATATTCTGTTATCTTCTTTGATACACGAATGTGAAAAATATGATGTACAAGAAAAAAAATCGTGTCATGATATATCTCGTTATTTTATCTTAGCATGCTTTGATTCTGTATTTGATTTCCTTGAGCTTTATCAATTCATTTTGATCCAGGAAAGGTGACTATTATCGATATCTAGCCGAGTTCAAGACCGACCAGGACAGAAAGGAGGCAGCTGAGCAATCACTGAAGGGATATGAGGTTGGTGTATGATATCTCTCATTTCAGCAAAGAACTGCTTCATACATATATAATTTCTCGTGTTTATCTATATTTGGTGTTGTTGTTTGATGTTCAAACTATTGTTATCATTAGGCTGCTTTAGCTACTGCAAGCACAGATCTTCCATCAACACATCCAATCCGTCTTGGACTTGCTCTCAACTTCTCAGTCTTCTATTATGAGATACTGAACTCTCCTGAAAGGTAATTTTTCTAATTTTTTTTCTTTTGGTCCATACAAGCATTGCTGCAAAGAACCAGAAGACAACAAACTTTGAGTTATTTATTTTCTGTTGCCATTTGGGGCCTTTCGTATTGGGTTTGGTGTGAATTAAATCCATTGGATCCAAATGGCCATATACGGCTCTTTCTTCTTGTACCCTACAAGTTTCTCCTACATCTACTTTACATTTCAAAAAGGTTAATCTCAGAATATAAAATACATTTTGGATTAGCCTTTCCGAAATGTTAAGGAGATGTGTGAGAAATTTGTGGGGGTGAAGGCAGAAACATCCGCCATAAACTTATCAAGTTATTTTTTGGGGGTGGGGGAAAGAGGGTGTCCATGTCATCAAGTTGATATAACATAATTGGACAATTGGACAATGTTTAGATTAAAGTTTGAAAAGTATTTTTGCAAATTTGAATGCACAATGACAAATTCTAATGTAACAAATGAAGAAAGCAAAAAAATTGTTCCTTTCACATTAAAGTACTTTTATGCTCTCTCAACTTTAATCCAAACATGCACTTATTCTTACATCCTGGTCCATCCATGCTTATAAATTATCATTCTTTTTCTAAAATCTAAGTTTTCCTCATTTCACTTATTACACTCCCGTGTGCTTCCCAACAGTCCATGATCATCTGCATTGGTCCAATTGCTTATTTCACTTCTTTTTCTAAAACTTGACAGGGCCTGTCATTTGGCTAAGCAAGCTTTCGATGAGGCAATTGCAGAGTTAGACACCTTGAGTGAAGAGTCATACAAGGACAGCACTTTGATCATGCAGCTGCTGAGAGACAATCTCACTCTCTGGACCTCCGATTTACCTGAGGATGGAGGTATGATCATGATTGAGACTTGGCATAAGATGCATTTGGACTCTGCCTCATAATATTACCATAAAACATAGCAACTGTCGTCTCTAACAAAATCTGTTATTAGATATATATGTAGGTCTCAATAAATAATATGTCTCTTCCACCACTTATTGTTTAATGAGTCCTACTTTTATTCAATATGTTTTTCATATGTTTTATCTAAAGGTAAATAAAAATAATATGTTGAAAAAAGTGTATTATTTTATTTATTTATTTATTTATTTATTTATTTATTTATTTATTTATTTATTTATTATTATTATTATTATTATTATTATTATTATTATTATTATTATTATTATTATTTTCATCATAACATGTTCTTTGGCTAAAATGATTATTATGTCTAAGACGGATAAAAAAAAGTTTGGTATACATTGTCACCACAACACTTTCCTCCCTCCGAACCTTTGAAAGAAAATCACATTAGAGTTAAGAAAAAGGAATTAGTTGCTTGCCTTTGAATTTCATCTTCTTTTTTTTTTTTTTTTTTCTAGAGCTACTAGTTATTATTTGCAAAATCTTGCTTCTCTTTATCTAGTGTGTAAAATAAACTGCACTCAGAACTTCCCAATAGTGAGAATTTATCAGAGTAATACATGAGCACTTCTTTATTTTAAACACTCTTGCAGGTGACGAAATCAAAACAGAAGAAGTCAAACCTGCTGAAACTGTCGAGGTTTGTGTATGAAATTGTTTTCACCTGTGTTTTGCATTATTTCTCCGAGTGTATGTTGTACCAAGTCGTTGGAATCCAAAGGTAAATGGCTTGATGTAAAATCAAGCACATGACTTGTTCTTTTTCCTTACAATGTTAACAGGGTGTCACCTAGTCTAGAAAGGCTTATGTAGGATGCTAATTCATCTGGTCAATGTTTTAATCAATGCCTAGTAATTTTAGTTTGGTCAAAAAGCAATCATGATTTTCTGGTCTCAACGATTAACTCAGTTAAGAGAGGTTTGTGTTGGATGGTCAATTAGTCAATGTCTCAATTAATACAAATTAATTTTCATTTTTGGTCAAACAGCCATCATGATTTACTACTACATCAACAATTTTGATGCACTAATGGTACATATAATATTTCCATTGACATATTTTTTTTAATATTTGTTTACAGCACTGATAGGATACGGCTGCCCCTGGAGCAGTGAAGTTCATTTGGACCAGAAAATGCAAATTATGGTCACTTCATAGTGCTGTGCTCTCGTTACACCTAGAAAAATTCAACCTGCGGCTTTTTTTAGTTTCCAAATTTATTTTTTTATATATTTCGTATATTTTAAGTAAAGTGGTCAATTGAAGTAACGGATAATTTACATATTTTACGTAAAAGCATCTCTTCTCTTTATTGATTACTTTTGAACTTGATTTTGTCCAAAATGTTTGTTTACTATGCACTCCTTGGCTGCAAAAAACGTTCAACAGGGGATGTCCTCTCAGCTCTAATTTATAATTGAAAAATGATACTTACACCCATACAACCTATTTGACACCTATGAAACGAAGAGAACAAAGAAAAAATACAAGTATAATAGGTGATAAAAAGAGAGATAGAGAAAAATGAAAGATGTTGATAAAATATATAAAATAAAAAAGTGTTCATTTATCATTAATCTTTATAATTACATAGCAAGAACTATCGTGCAATAAAAGACGCAAAGAACTTACAAAGCTAGCTAAAAAAACATTTGTGAATCGAGAGAAAAAAAACTTACATTAGTTTGTTTGTGGGATCTTTATTGTGTTTATTACTTGTGTGTGATACTTGATATTTTTAGCTTATGTTTGAGACTTTTAGTAATGGATCTTGATAACCTTTTAAGTCTATAATAACATAAAAGTTGACTTTGTAATGAGTTTTGACTCATTTTAAGTTTGAAAGCTTTCTAAATTCTCAGAAATTACTCTTAATTTTTATCTTTGAATTTCTTAATTCAAAGTGACAAATCTTTTTAAACTTATCTATCCTTAAGAAATTGTGACGTTGTTCTATCATTTTTCACCTCAATCTACTTTTTCCTTTTTGAATTTCTATATTTTCTTAAAAAAAATAGTCTAAAGAAATTTGTGTGAGATGCTTAATTTATTATCATAGAGGGGTTTGTATGAGCAACAAATTAGGGGACATATAGACTTCCCTTTGAGAGTATCATAGGCATTCGCAAACCCAAACCAACTCAAATGCTTTGATTTGATATTTTGGATTGTTCAATAAAATCTTACTCAACCTAATCAAAAGTGATATTTTGGATTGTTCAATAAAATCTTAAGCCCACGGACCAACCCAACCCTCCACAAAATAACTCCCTTTTTTTACCCACTTAACAATAGAACTTCAAAAAGCCTTCAATTCACACAACCCCACAATAAATCTTCTTCACACTGCACCTATTGTACAATTATTGTTTTTTTTTTCAAATGCATAATAAATATCTTTAAGTATTGATTAAGAAACTAATATAGATAAAAATTTATTTGGATGCATAAAATTACAATATTTGACTTTTTTACACTTTTCTATGATTTTGACATAAATAATTTATTTTTTAATTCTTTAACTAATAGCCTAAGAATAATGATTAACATCAACTTTTTTTTATATGCTACATGCCTACATGCGTGCTACTTTAAACCAGATCCTTATCTCCCATTCCTGCACCAACAATGTCAAAAGCTTTTGTTCCACTTTTTTCATATCATTTATCTTTTATTTTATTTTATTATAATTGAAATTGAAAACTAATTTTAATAATTTTATTTTATTATAATTGAAATTGAAAGCTATGAAATTCATTTATAAAAGCTATAAAATGTATTCTTAACACATTTATGTGCATATTTGATTTGTAGTTAAAATTACTGTATCACGCGTTTCAATGCAAATCCAACAGAATGAAAACAAAAATAATGGTCTAGATGCTTTGGCAAAAATTACTTTTGTCTCAAAAGTAATTTTTACCGGATTTTCAAACATGCACTACGATGTAATTAGAGTTAAGTGTTGTTTTCTTATTTTGTTTATAATTCCAAGTGTGGTTAATTCATTTATTTCATTCATTTATAATGTTTGGTTGGATTTTTCATGTTAATTTCATTATTTATGTGAATTTGGAGTGTTATCATAGTTTCTTTTTGAAATGTTGTATAAAATATTAAATTTATTTTAAAAAATTATACTAACATAATAATTTATTTTTTAAGAAATAGAAGCGAGTTAATTAGCCCAGTAGTAAGTTAGATTTTCACTTCATTTCTATTTATATAGATTGCATGTATAGATTTGGTAACAAATATTTACATTTGAATATTTGAAATGTTAAATAAAGTATTAACTTCATTTTAAATTAAAATTACCTTAATTTAATGATTTATTTGTAAAAAAAATAGAAGTAGGTTGGTCAGCTGTCATTGCAAGCATTAGGTTGGTCAACCCAGGGAGTGTGAGTTGTAAACTCAAGTAGTGAGCTAGTGCATGGAATGGATTAGGCTAATTATCTAACAAAAAATAAATTTATGAAAAATTTAATGTTAATGGGCTTTCCTGACCCACAAGGCTTTGTTCCTATGGGCTTTTTATATGTGGGTCTTGGGATTAACTTCCTACACTCAACATAATTCTAATACACCCAACATTTTGTTGAAATATCAATATTGCCCTTATTCCTTTTGTTTTTGTTTTAACATACACCAGCTAGCATTTTCACTCACTCTTTGTTGTGCTTCTTGCTTGTTGCTTCTTGGTTCTTGCTTCTTGCTTGGATTCTCGTTTGGCTGCTTCTTGCCTTGTTGGTTTGGTGGTGGAGGTCATGGTTAGCATTTGTGGAGGTTTCGTTGGCCGCTGTCGTCGTCGGAGGTAAGCTTTGCAGCTGTTTTATTGTAGCAGAAACCTACGGATTGCCAATTCGTATGAGTGTTTTTTTTTGTTTTTTTTTTAGTTTTTGTTTTGTATTTTAAAAGTATTATTAATTAATGTATTTGTCCTTTTAAGTGATGTATTGAATTTGAATTAAAAAAATAGTAAATTTTGTGAAATGATTATTATGTGTAGTTTCTTCTAGGGTTTTTTTTAAAATATATTGTGAATTTGATTTTTTTTATAGGATATATTGAATTTATGTATTTAGGGATTAGGGTGACACGTGTATTTGTTGTTATTGAATTAGCATTTGTCCTTTTTAAGTGAAGTATTGAATCTGAGTTAAAATAACAGTGTCATTTTTGTGAATATGATTATTATGCATATAGTTTGTTAATGTTGGTTTTTTTTAAAATTTGTTTGTTAAGATGGACAATGATAATTGGATGTATGATAATATGATGTCTGAAGAAATTAATATGATTGAAGACAACGAAGGCGAACCATTTGCATTTGAAAATAACAAGTCTTCAATTGATTGTTCTGATGCATTCAATACTTCAAAGGTATTTATATGATGTGGTATTTCATAAAAACTAGTGAATGAAATATTTTACCACTGTTAAATATGTATTATTAATTTTTGTAGGTGTTTAAGTCTCGTGAGGACTTATTGGAATGGGCTCGTAGTGTTGCATATGAGATTGGATTTGTAGCTGTGATAATGAAGTCTGACACAACAACTGGAAAGAGGGGAAGAACCTCATTTCTTTTGATAGGTTGTGAAAGGAGTGGAAGGTATAGAGCATTCAATAAAGATTTAGTACGGACGACCACTAGCACCAGAAAGTGTGGTTGTCCTTTTAAGTTGAGAGGGAAACCCATCGTAGGAGGTGAGGGCTGGATGGTGAAGTTAATATGTGGGTTACATAACCATTGTTTGGCTAAGTCAATGACTGGACATCCATATGCTGGTCATTTAACTGAGGAAAAGAAGGTAATTGTTGCTGAAATGACAAAGTCAACGCTTAAACCAAAGAATATTATGCTGACTTTAAAAGATCGTAATCCCCGAAAGTTATACAACAATGAAACAAGTCTACAATGCAAGATATACGTACCGTACTTCTATAAGAGGCAACAATACTAAAATGCAATAATTAATGAAGCTTCTTGAACGCGATACATACATCCATTGGCTAGACTGAAGGATGAAGATGTTGTACGAGACATATTCTGGGCACATCTTGATTCAGTGAAATTGATAAATTCATGTAATTCGGTATTCCTCATTGACAACACATACAAAACGAACAGGTATAGACTCCCTTTGCTTGACATTGTTGGTGTGACACTTACTGGGATGACATTTTTAGCTGCTTTTGCGTATTTGGAAGCCAAACGTATCAACAATCTTGTCTGGGCTCTTGAACGATTTAGATGGCTTTTTTTAAAAGAGCGATGTTTTCCCTAAAGTCATTGTCACCGACAGAGATACAACACTGATGAATTCCATTAAAGATGTTTTCCCTAACACAACCAACTTGTTGTGTCGGTTCCACATTGACAAGAATGTGAAGGCAAAATGTAAAACGTTTGTGGGATAAAACCATGCATGGGACTATGTCATGGAAGCGTGGGAAAGTCTTGTAGATTGTGCTTCTGAAAATGCATATGATGATTGTGTTATGAAGTTTGAATGTGTTTGCGCAACGTGGCCAATATTTGTTCGATATGTTAAAGACACATGGTTGATTCCCCACAAAGAAAGATTTGTCACGGCATGGACTAATAAAGTCATGCATTTTGGAAACACTACTACAAACAGGTAAATCATTTGCAAGACATTGATCACATTATGATTTCAATAATTTTTATGTTTTTCAAATTAATTGTTTTAACCTTTCACTGTAGGGTTGAGTCAGCTCATTGGACCTTAAAGCGGCTACTGCAGGATAGCCTTGGAGATCTGTGTAATGTTTGCGATGCCATCATGAACAACATGATTACCTTGCAACACAATGAAATAAAGGCTTCTTTTGAGACAAGCACGCATGTCGTTGGACATGTGTTTAAACTGACATTGTACAAAAGACTTGTCGGCATGGTTTCAAGGTATGCGTTAAATGAAATTGCTGTAGAGTTTGAGCGAGTTCATTATGCAGGCGTTGATAGTTCTCGTTGTGGATGTGTGTTGAGAAGCACACATGGTTTGCCTTGTGCATGTGAGCTAGCCAAAATAATATTGGCAGCATACCATTGGGTGTGATACACATGTTTTAGCGGAGGTTACATTTCTCAGACCAAGGTGTCGATTAGTGTGAAGTCACCATAACCGAAGAGATGGAAGCAATTTCGAAGCGATTCGAAAGTCTTGACATGTGTAGCAGAATTACTTTAAAGACTAAACTCAAAGAAATAGCATATCCTGATAAAACTTTCATGTGTCCTTCTCCTGAAAAGGTGAAGACTAAATGGGCTCAAAAGAAAAAAGTTTCCAAACACCAAAGATCAACCAACCGGGATCCATCATACTTTGAGTATGTGGATGCGTTATATTCTCAGGGGTAGTTGCTCATCTAAACAAAAGTGTGCATCAACATCTTCAGGACCTCTATTGATGGGTAATATCCCAATATTGGATCAATTTTTGCCATGCAGGAGGAATTACATTATTGGTGTATGTGATGTTAAAGCCGACGGTAATTGTGGCTATCGTGTCATTGCGGGTTTACTTGGTTATGGTGAAGATGTCTGGGTTGTGGTACCCAACCATTTGTTAAAGGAACTTGCAGAATGGTCTGAAGAGTTGTCTTGTTTGGTGGGTCACAAAGATATGAGGAGTTAAAGAGGTCACTCCTTGCTGACGCACTGTCAAATGTAAAGGTTTTATTAGTTGTTTTGATATGTATACAACAATTTTGTGTATAATGATACTTATTATCATACCCTAATTTCGTCTGGGTACCCAAAAAAAAGAAAGAAAAAAAACAAGACAAAAACGAAATAATAAACAAAGAAACAAAAAATAAAATAAAACAAAATAACAAAAAAAAAGAAAAATGAAAAAAATAATAACAATAAAGAAAAGGAAAAGAGTTAATAGAAAAAAAAAAGGTCACAAGGCCCATTAGGTAAAAAAAATACTAATAAAAGGCACTAAAAAGGCAACAGTAAGGGGAATTAATTACAAAGACTTGGTGCGGATTCCGAAGAAGAGAAAGGAACCAATCAGAGAGCGACATTTGGCCATCTCCGTCAGAGAAGGAAGAGACCCCTCAGGTAGCCTCTCATTCTCCCCTCCCACAACCTTCTTCTTCCTTTTTTTTCATTTCTTCTTTTTACCTTTTCTTTTTTTTTCGTTTTCACTCATTCTTTTTGTGGGCTATTATTTATTTCATTCAGAGGAAACAAGTAGAGCTTTGCTGTGATCTTTCATTCAATTTCTTTCATTGTAGCTTCGTTGATTCAATGGTCTGTGCTTGTTTTTTTCCTTTATTTCTTGTTTTCTTTCTTTTTCGTTTTTTCCGACTAAGTTGGCTCACTTTAAATTTTAAAAAAAAACTTTAAAAAAAACCACAAAATAAGTGCAGAAAAATGCAAATTAAATCAATCTAAGTAAGTTTAAATATTACAAACTGCATCAAACTCACACTCAAACTAAATGTGCATGAAACTCAAACAAACATAAATATGTTCAACAACATTAAAACAGTAAAACACCAATCTAACTCCTCCAATGTCAAATTCTCATATCTCAATCATCAATATTAACTTGTCTACGAAGACAGAAGAGTATTGGAATCATGCTTTGACAAATCAATTTCATCTTTGTCATCTTCATTTTCTCCATTATCTTCATTTACAATTCAAAAAGAAAGATTAAAATTAAAGTTAATGTTTATTAGTAAATAATAAATATGACCAATGTAAAGATGGATTATAAAATATTACCTACAGTCACATGAGAAAAATCATTTATCCAATTACGAGTCAGAATAAGTGCTTGAACATTATCGGGAAGAAGGGAACACCGGTATTTGTTAAGCACACAAGCACCAATGCTAATGCAGATTCACTAGCAACTGTAGTTATTGGAATGCTTAGCAAATCACAAGCCATTCTTGAAAGGATTGGAAAACGATGTTGTCAATCCTTCCACCACTTCAACACATCAAGCTTATTATTCAAACTTGGTTATAGGTGCCCGTCATCCAAATATATATCCAATTCAGACTTACCATTAACCAAGACATTTTGGCTCACATAATTTATATATTCCTATGCAATTCAAAACAATTCAAAGAAAATAAACATCAATTTAAGTAACACAAGCACAAACAAGTGGATTCTTGAAATTATAATTAATAACCAAAATAACACACGTGAAATGCATCCATATCTTGGTCATCCTCTGGATTGGAAGATTGTGCCGTTAGATTCATTCGAGAGCTTGATGCACTTCCTTCACCTGGGTCTTGTTTCACATATTCTTCATAAAGCTTGTATATCTTATTCTTGATGTGTTCAAGCTTCTTTGCAGAAGTGGAAGAATCAAGTTTGTTATAAAAAAACTTCAAAGCATCAAATTTCATTCTTGGATCAAGAATAGTCGCAATTGCAAGAATGACGCTATAATCATCCCAATACTTGCTAAACTTCACAAGCATCCATTGCGCCATTTCACCAATCACTGGATCATCACTTTTGGCATTCTCCCTCAACAAACTTTCCACTTTCCATACTTGCATAAAGTACAAGTTAGAAGTAAGATAAGATGTACTGGAAATCAAATTAGTTATAAAGTAAAATGACCTTAAGAATTCACACATCTTCTCTCCCCTTATCCACTCATCATTTGATGGACATGATTTATAATTTCTATCACGTAAAGAGAAGGTAGAAAAAACATGACGATACTTAAGTCCACTTTCAAGCATAACAAATGTAGAGTTCCATCTAGTGGGAACATCCAATCTCAAACCCACGTTAGTATCAATACCCCCAACTTCATCAACACATTCCTTAAACATTATATTTCTTCCCTCTAATGCTTTTACATATTTTATACTCTTTCTAATCTTGTGCAAAGCACCACTAGCAATCTTTAAACCCTCTTGAATTATAAGATTCAATATATGAGCACTACATCTCACATGAAAAAATTCACATTCGCATAACAAACTATTTTGCATGGATAATCGCTGAATCAATGTCTTGCATATTGTCATTGACACTAGCATTGTTCAAAGTAATTGAAAAGATTTTTTTATCTATTCCCCAATCTTTCAAGCAATTAAAAACCTTTTCAGCCAAATCAAACCCGGTATGTGGAGGTTCCATCTTACAAAAAGCAAGAATTTTGCTATTCAAATTCCATTGGTTATCAACAAAATGAACAGTCAAACAAATGTATCCCTCAATAGTACATGCAGTCCAACAATCAGATGTCAAACAAATTCAATTACGGCTTCTATGCATTAACAATTTCAATTTGTCCCTTTGTTCAAGATTAAATTCCTAAATATCAGATACAGCAGTGTTTCTACTATAATGCTTCACTTCCGGATTTAACAATGAATGCAACTCCTTAATCCAGTGTATTCAACAAAGTTGAAAGGAAGACCATGTTCAATAATAGCCATTGAAATTACTTCACACACACGTCTATGGTCAATTTCCCTAGACCTCAACTTTCCTGCATGATCAATAATCATGCAGCCATATCATGATATTTAGGGATAAGTTTACATTTTTTTACATGACGCAATAAGGTTGAAGTACCTATCTTAGTACCGCCAATCACATACTTTTGCCCACACCCATTGCATTTAGCCCTTTCCTTTCCATCTTCTACCCCAATTTTAGAGAAATGTCTCCAAACATCAGAAGTACAAGATTTTTCCTTTTTACTTGCGCTTTCACACTCAGTCTCTTTATTTTTAATTTCATCTACATTTGGATTCACATTTCTTTTTGGACTTTTAACATCAAATTCATTCAAATCACTATCAGTAAGAGCATCCATTCGAATTACACTTTGATGCACAGTTTCAGATGTCATTCTGTCAAAAGAAAATCAGGAAAATCACATATAAAACAATGTATATCACACAGGAATCAGAGTAAAATCATATTTGGGGACCGTGAATGTAAATTTCATAATTCTATATTATTGTTGTATCTTTTTAGCACTAATTTGATTATTTACGCTTACAAAATAAAAAATACTTCAAAATAAAAGCAATATATTACATTACTTGTTTATTTCAACAAAAAACAAATTGAGTAACAAATTTGACCTAACAAAGAAGCATTGAAATTAAAACTCACAACGATTCGGTCTCCGATGCTGAAATCCTTCTGCTTGCTTTGAAGAAACACGAGAGTTAACTAAGGAAAATGAAAAGAAAAAAATGTGGTTAGGTTAAATGAAAATGAAAGCAAAAGAGCGTAAGAAAATAGAAACTCAAAAAATGAAGAAGTGTGTGAATGACGAGAGAAATGAGATAATAAAACGTGATTCGTCACTTACACGTGGTCACTTATGTGAGACCTCCCGTACATGTATTAACCCTCCACGTCAGCCCTGCTACAGGAGCACGAACGTCTATCCTCAGCAGCTGGGCTGTTACGTCCAACAAGTAATCTCTAACGTTTATCATTCAAATGTTATTGATAATGTTGCAACTACTTTTTGAATAATACGTACCTAATTATCTATAGGCTACAAATTAACTACAAGGTACAAATTATGTACAATCTAATTATCTATGACATGCAATTATCTATTAGCCTTTATCTATAGCCTAATTATCTACAAAGGCCCAAGACCCACGCTCCAAGCTATAAATAATATTCCATCTAACTTTTCCACACACCCCATTCACGATAGACACAACACATCTCATTCACACTGGAACTCACACCAGTTACACCATGTCTATACTCTAAACTATATGTTTTTCTCTTTACACAATTGATGTACTTACTTGAATGTCGGAATCCTCTTCTTTGTTTTGCAGGTTCTCCCTCTTAACAAGGTTGACTCATCATCCGATGTGCAAAGTCTAGAGTCCACGTAGACCACGTCCATCCTCATGCGTGACACTTTCAGATTTTGGTAAAAACACACCCTAAAACACTTTAGTTTAATGTTTAAAACTCGAACATATCAAATTTTGTTTTGGGTAAACCACAAATCCTAGGATCAAATAAGTTCTAAACACCCTTAAATTAAGTAAATAAAATTAAGATTTTTTATAATAACAACTTCCTTTTTATCATATAAAAAAACGTAAGCTATGAGCTAATAATTTAAATTATTTTATATTATCATTTAATCACAAAACATTACATATGTTAAAATTTATTAACTTTTATAATAACTATCTAGTCATATTAACAATCATTTTTAATTGTTTAACTTACATTGAAAATGTACAACCATTAAATTCATATAAAATTAACAAATGTAGTTTAATTTTTTTTAACATAACAAATGTAGTTTAATACAATTTATTTGAATCCTTTTAAAAATATAGTTTATTTGAAGAAATTAATATAGTTTATTTAATATTCATTAACCACAACTCTACTAATTACCAACAGCTAATAATTTAAGAGTGTATTAGATATTTCTTAATTTTTTTTTATATCAAGGAAGGCTTTGCCCAAAAACTACAACCTGCAGATCAAGCGACTAGTAGGGCCGATAACCAAGTCCTTCAGCGGAAGAGCAAAAGCCTCATAAGAGGGAGACACAAGTAACTGTAAGCCCAAAGGCATTGAATGCGCATCAGCAGCCGAGCAATCAGGATAATATGTTGCATTTTTTATATATTTATGGACTAAATTTAAATTTTTACATTTTTTAGGTATTAATTTGTCACTGCCTCATACTTTCAGGAACTAAAATAGATATTTGTAAACATAAAGATATTAATTTGAAGCATATGTAAACCCTTAGATTTTGTTGATAACGAGTTGTAATTGGAAAACTACTCTTAACTAGGATGATAGTTATTGCTTTAATGCTTGATTGTGTGTATGAAGTCATACATACATGCATCCTAGATTAGGATATGTAATTCAACATGCTTTAATTGATTAACATTGCATTGATTCATGATGATGAGTCTTTGTAAATTGAAACCTTTGTAAAAGTTTCAATTCTACATCAATATAATCAACTACATGCTAATATAGTAGACTAAATTGTGGTCCTTGTATCTCAAAATTGAGTAGGTTCGCATTTAGTTGATTATCTTTAGTGTCTAATCAACTATGTTGGGTTTGAATAGTTTTTACTTTCACAAACAATCAACTATATGATAGTATAATTGACTATTTGTTCTTCAGGAAACTCGGGTGATGCGAAAAATAATATAGTCGATTATCTTTAAGGCTTAATTGACTATTTTTGTTTTGATGCTATAAAAATGAGTTTTTCGAAGGAGTTCATGTGACATTTTTCTCTCATATTTTTCAGTGTGTTTTCCATTTAGAGATTTATAACCTCTCAATGTCATCACCACTTTGATCCTTTGATTGAAAATTTCATTTTACATTTGGGATCAATGAATCTTTTCATAGGATCATGAAAAGAAGTTGATACTACATAGGAAGTATTTTCAAGCTTTCACATCTTTCACTTTATTAGGTGAATTTTTCTTTAATCTATTTTTTTATTTTTTGTTTTCATTGAGTGAGTTTCTCAATGGAATTCATGTAGTGAGTTTTCTACATGTACGTTTTAATTCTTGATAGGTTTTCAAGGGTTAGCGCATTAGTGATGTGCATTTGCTTGTGAGTTTGGTTGTAACTTATATTATAGTAGAAAGATCTTAGTGAGGTAATTATGAATCGACTGGATGTAGATTTCCTAGAAATCAAATCAATATAAATTGTGTGTGCATCTTTTCTCTAATTTTTCAACTCTTATATTACTTCTTGCTTAAGTTTCTTAATGATTGTGTGTTGATTGATGTTGGTTTTGTATCATTGTGTAAGTGTTTATTTGTGTTTAAGAAATTAAAAAATATTTGCAACACACTTAAATTTCTTGATTCAACTAGATTAAAAGAAACAAATTATAAAAAAAATAAAAAAAACTCCAATTGGATCAAAAATCGATTTATACCAATTCACCTGTCTTGATTTGTTTTTTCATGTATCATTATTATTTATCCTAAATTTTGAGAGAAAAACTAGTTAATTAATTAACTTTATATTATGTTTAGCTGAAATATAAGTGTAAAATAATATATTATTTTTGTGAAGACGATAATTGATTAACTATATATTAAGTTTAGTTGTTTAAGTTAATGGAATAGACTAAACACAAACAAGAAGATTTCGAAAGACTAACATCGGAAAAAAAAAATTAAAGGACTAAAAATAAAAATTGTCATAAAAATAAGGAATCATTTTCACAATTTATGTTTTCTAGCATATGTGGAACCAAAAAAATAATATAAAAAGTATTTTTCTATGTGACTATTGCGATGAAATAGCAAATATCAATCCACTTAACGAGTCACGTGGATATCATGCTATTACTTACCTTTCAAGTTAAAAATATGGATATTATTAAAATGATAAGGATAAAAAAATCAATAATAACTTAGTAAAATATGATTCTAAATTTTATTTAAAATATTTTCTAAAAGGATTATAAATTATAAAAAAATTATGAACCTCATTTTCCCATTATCTAGATGCTCGTTATTATGAAAAGATAAAAAAATGAAATATTATATATAATCTTATTTTTGTATATAAAAAAAATATTTTTGAATTTGAATTCATGATAACTGATCGGAGGTCGCACTCCGTCAAATTAATACAGATTAAGTGTAGTACTAGGAAGCGACTCCTAGGTCGTCTCTCAAGGATCAAATGTCGTCTGTGTAAGGGTTTAAACGCGTAAGGGGGGTTTTTGTTTGATAGAATGTAGAATTAAAACAAAACAGAATTAATACTTTAACGCAGTGATTTAAAACGAGTCAGACCCTTTGAACAGATTGCGCCTCTAATATCCTCGGTTCACGAAAGGTAATCTGTCCTACTTAATTCTTATCAGTCCAAATTAATCAACTAAGCGAAGATTAACCTAAAACGTCATTACACGAATTAAGCAAACGTGAACCTCGTTAGGGCAAGCTCTCAGAATTAAGCAAACTGAGATTACTGAATCAATCAACTCAGAATCACTAAGCATGATTCTGATTCGAAAAACACAGAGCAGAAACCCAAACAAGAAGAATCAAACAGAACAGAGTTATAA
>PYAF01004326.1:1849726-1869514 GCA_007407185.1 Glycine tomentella | reverse complement strand
AAAAAAAACTAACATCCCTTAACTAATTAAGTGTGAAAATAGTTAAATGAGAAAGAGAGATTATTAATCTCAATATAATTAAAGATATTTTTTGTAAAATAATATAAATTATTAATAGACTTAATACTACTAATTATATTAATCAGTTTTCTTTAAGAAATATATGAATTAGTTTAATGACTCTTGGATTTAGGCATGGCAGCGGGATCCGAACTCGTGGATACCCTCCCGAATCCACCCCAATTTTAACAGGGAAAACCGAGTTTTTCGGGTTCGAGTTCGGGTTCGGATTTTTCCGAGTAGTCAAAAGCGGGGGCGGGGGCGGGTATGGGATTATTGATACCCACCCAGCCCCACCCCGTAATAAATAATATTAAAAAAACAAAAAAAATATTATTTTCTAATTTTTTTAATTGAATTGATTGATTTTGTTTTGTAATTTTTAAATTATGATCTCATATTTTAAATGTGAATTTGTTATTATTATTTTTTTTGTTACGTAATTAACATTTTCGTTCGATTTTTCAATAAAAAAGTTATATTATTTTTTTAATTTTAATCAAATAGCGGGGGCTGGACGAGGCGAGGAAAACCTGACCCCCAGCGGGGGCGGAGATGGGGATGGGTTTTAAAATCTGACGGGGATCGAGGAAGAGGGCGGGGACGGGGAATGCAATACCCACCCCCATCCCACCCCGTTGCCATGCCTACTTGGATTTAAGGATGGAGTAATTAATAAACTCCTACCTTTATTTTTTTAACGTATTTTAACACTTTTTTTTTATTAATTACTACTCCCACCATTTAATAGCAAGCACTATATATAAATTGGTAAGACTTGCTAGTTGCTAGGACTAGTTGCTACTTGGCGGTTAGAACTTAGAAGTCTAAGCCACGTTGACCTTAATTAGTAACTTGACCCTTTCATTGATTAGGTAATAAATGAGTCTACGCACATTAATTTTCCAGTAAACAGCAATTAGGGAAATCAAATCTCTGTACCCAATAGATTTTGCACACGTGTACCTCGTCTACTTTCGCTGCTACCTATAATCCCAATTATCACCTTCTTAATCCCAATTTACTCATAAACTCAATAATAATAATTAAATAAACAGAACGATTCAATTCAACATTGAGCATTGCCATCACCATCATCCCCGTTCCCTGCCCTCTTCATTCTTTCTTTCTAATTCTAGCTTCAAAGCAACTCAACATTATTAGAATTCACCGTTTCGTCACAATCTTCCACTTTCTCTCTCTTTGACTTAGAGAGAGAAAGAGAGAGAGAATGAAGCTCTCGGGGTTGCAGCAAAGCTACCTCAATCGTCGGAGCAACAGCTTTAGAGGATCGCTGCAATTGGACTCCTCTGAAGAAGCCTCCGGCAAGTCGCCGGCGGCGAGCACCTTGTGGCTCCTCCTCCACGCCGCATGTTGCCTCTTTAGCGTCGTCATCGGCTTCCACTTCTCCCGCCTCGTCTTTCTGTTCCTCTTCTCCACCGCCTCCCGCGACGGCGGTGAAATCTCCGCTCCACTCATCGTGCATTCCACCGTCGCCACCGCCAGCCCTAACGCGAAGAGTTTCACGGCGACTCCGACGAACCCGACCACCACCGACTGTCGCGTGGTGGTCGGGTGGCATGAGATCCGAGTTTGGCCTTGGTCGCATCCGAATCCGGAGGAGGTGATGAAGGCGCACCACATAATCGAGAGAGTCCAGCGGGAGCAGAGGACGCTGTTCGGAGTGAAAATGCCGAAAATGGTTATTGCAATCACGCCAACGCACGTGCGCACGTTCCAGAAGCTTCACTTGAGTGGCGTCATGCACTCGCTCATGCTCGTGTCGTACGACGTCATTTGGATCGTCGTGGAGGCCGGACACATCACCAAAGAGATTGCTTCCATTATAGCCAAGTTAGGACTCAGAACCATCCACGTTGGCTTCAATCACCGAATGCCGATTTCGTGAACGATAGACACAAATTGGAGGCTCGAATGCGCCTGCATGCTTTAAGGTCAACATTTCTGCTTTTTTAAAAAAAAAAAATTCCAATGCTTATATTTTCAATTTGAGATATACTGATTTTCCCGCTAATTGGCACATAAGACATAATTGCTCCACATAAGGAATAGTTTGTTACCTATAATAGTCTTACGTGGCTCAAACAGGATTGCATCCGTTTGAAGATTAAAATTAAAAGCAATTGTAATTGCATGGTTTGAAGATTTAGTTTGTTGTTATTTAAAATATTTGATTTGATTGATTTGTCGTGGGGTGGAACAGGATTGTGAGAAATGAGAGGCTGGATGGAATTGTGATGTTTGCGGATGATAGCAATATGCATAGCATGGAGCTGTTCGATGAGATTCAAAGTATGAAGTGGATAGGTGCAGTTTCGGTTGGGATTCTTGTCCATTTAGGGGGTGCAGATGAATCTTCGACCTTACAGGGTGAGGAGGAGGCCCCACCAATGCCGGTGCAAGGTCCTGCCTGTAATGCGACCGATAATTTGGTTGGGTGGCATACTGATAGAGGACTATGCAAGGATCATGAAGTCCTAGAAGCACTCCATGAAGGGTTCAATAACAAGTCTAAAGCCAAGCTCAAGGTCAAGGAGTTGAAGAACTTCCTTTGATTAACTTTAAAGGACCCATGACAAGAGCTAGAACTCAAGCCCTTCAAGACCACATAAAAAATGCCTTATATCTTGTGGACAAGCATGAAGAGGCACACCAAATTCAATGAAAGCACATCAAAAAAAGTCTTGTCTGTTGTAATAAACATTTGTTGTCTGTTTTAATCGATTAAATGTGTCTATAATCGATTAAAATGCAAATGTTGTCTATCTGTCTGTCTGTTTTAATCGATTATTTCGTTGTTGTAATCGATTATTTGTCTGTTTTAATCGACTATTTTGTTCTGTAATCGATTAAATAACACAATAAATACTCAGACTTTGTTATTTTGGATTAACTTTTGATTAATGAAATTGGGCTTTTGCTTAAATTGAGAGCTTAGCCTCTTGTTGGTTCTTGATTGATACCAAATTGATTCTTATCAAGGAAGTTTTTCTTTGTGACGAATCCTCCTACGACTTATCGTTCCGTTTGTGGTTCATGGCGTCATTCCTAATCATTCCTTAATCTTCTCCATTTTTCTATTTGAATTTCAAACCACCATTAATGGAGTCTTGAAGCTTGCATTCTGGAAACGATCCAATCCAAGCACTCATGTCTTGAAAGTCATCAATACCTTTAATACGTTACGATATGCTGGCAAAAGTGCAGTTTACATAGATGATTTGGCACCTGTGCCGCCCAAAAAGCTTGAGTGGGCTGGGTTTGTGTTGAATTCCAGGTTGCTTTGGAAGGATCTTGATGATAAGTCGGACTGGATTAAGGATCTTGAAGAGTTAGATGGGATTGATGATGATATAGAGAGTCCAGTGTCTCTGCTCAGGGAGACTTATGTGGTTGAACCACTTGGGAGTTGTGGATGTCAGGTTTTGCTTTGGTGGCTGCTGGTTGAACCCTCATGAGATTAATCTTACAACAATAAACAATGCACATGCATTATGTTACTGTTTCAATGAAGTTATTGTTTCAATTATAAGGTTACAATGTAAAACGTAAGGTGTGAAGTTTTAATTTGACTGCAAAATAAATTGTTGAAGCTGCAAGATTACATTGAAGGAACATAATGCTAGGAAAGCGTTTATCAACAGCTAAAGATACAACTTCATTCAGGACACACATAAGCAACAAAAATAAAGGTATTGAATTTCAAAATTGATAAAAACATCTTATTATTTCTATGATGCAAACCACTTTCATCTGACCATTACTGAGGGAGAACACTAACCGTGTGACCTGAATAATACATAATTTCAACATTCTATAGGAACATTACGCATAGAACAAATGGATAAGCTAACAGATGGAAATATCAATAATACTCAGCCACAATCCAATGACTTTCTAAACAGGAGAAAAAGATGTTTCAACCAGCACACAGCAGTGAGGTGCAATTTACTTAATGAATTTGTTGTCACCTCTTCAACGGACCCAACAGATCCAACTGTTCAAAATGAAAACACCAGTCAAACTGAACATACATTTGGAGGTGACATTAATAGTAATATTAGTGTATGCATAAATTGAACATGTTTGAATTTTGGTGTTTAATTGAGGATTTTCTTTATCATATGATTTGGGTGAATGTGATTAATGATAATCATATGGTGATTTCGTACACAAATATGAAATATACTCATTCCACAACTTGATTGGTGTCTATTATGCAGAGAGTACTCAGCATGAACCTGGTCCATACACAGACGATGCAGTATCAGATTGCAGTGATGATTATTCTGACCAAATTGGCACAGGTCTGAATGTATATGAGTAATAAAAAATACAGCACAACAGTTGTGTATGTCATTCTGATTAGTATTTTGTTCTTAGGATATGTTGATTTAGGAGATCCAGCTGAAACATGTCCGTACTGCGAAGCTGCTATTTGGAGTGCAGAAAGTACGAATAAAACCAAAAATCCGAGTAAAGCCAAATGTAGTCTATGTTGTCGGGTTGGAAGGATACAACTTCCTTTTCTTAAAAATCCACCAAGCTTGTTGCAACATCTATTATGTGATAAAGATACAAGGGAAAGCCTAAATTACTAAGAAAATATCAGATCTTATAACATGATGTGTGCTTTCAGCTCTCCTGGGGCCAACATAGATAGATCTTTATTAAATGGAAAAGGTCCACCAATATATAGAATTCATGGACAATCATGCCATCTAATTGGTAGCCTATTACCCATGCCTGGAAAACCTCCAAAGTTTGCTCAATTGTATATATATGACACAAAAAATGAAATTCAAAACAGAATTGGGGCAGCAAGGTGAGCCATGTTCTGTCAATTTTTATTACATGTGTTGTGTTACACATTCATTGATGTTGATATGTGCAATTTGATAATCCTTACATGACATCTGAATGTTTATTCTTTTTTTAAGATGGAAAAAACGGCTTGATTCACAGCTTGTGGCAAAATTGAAAGACATGCTTGATGCACACAATGTGTTTGCTAAATCTTTCAGAATGGCGAAAGATAGGTATGACAGTTATCACACACAAAATGTAAACTTACAGTTAATTTTAGATAGGAAAAAAGATGGGAGTATATACAATTTGCCAACAGTTTCAGAGGTTGTTGCAGTCATTGTTAGAGACGCAACTGAACCTATAAACAGGGATATTATTCTTGAAAAACAAAGTGGTCGATTGCAAAGAATCAATGAGCTTCATCCAAGTTATCTTGGATTGCAATATCCGTTGCTATTTCCTTATGGTGAAGATGGCTATCGCAATGATATCAAGCATAGAGATATGTAAGACTCAGATCAAAGAAAAAAGAAACAAAGTTACTATCAAAGAACTATTGTGTTTTAGGCTACAGTCTAAAAAACATGAAAGTCAAACATTATTGAGGTCTAGAAGACTGTTCCAGCAGTTTATTGTTGATGGTTACACTATAATGGAATTAGAGCGATTAATGTTTATAAGGATCCATCAAAAGCAATTGAGTTGTGATAAATATAGCACATTAGTTGCCTCTCAAACCTCAGAACCGCAACGTTCAAATTGTGGGAAGCGTATTGTTCTCCCTTCGACCTTTGTTGGTAGCTGCAAGTATATAGATCAATTGTACTTTGACAGCATGGTCATATGTAGCCAAGTTGGGTTTCCTGATTTGTTCTTGACCTTCACCTGTAATCCTTATTGGCCTAAGATTCAAAGGGTTGTGTCACCAATGAATCTAACTGCTGCTGATCGGTCGGATATTGTGACTAGGGTTTTTAAACTTAAGCTTGATCAATTGATGGCTGATTTGAAACACAACAGAGTTTTGGGCAATGTTGTAGCATGTAAGACGTTTTCAAAGCCTTGCACATATTAGTTAGTATGCAAATTTTACTTTGCTATGTTGTTAAAACTAACAATTGAGTGGTTGCAGATATTTACACAATTGAGTTCCAAAAGCGAGGATTGCCACATACTCATATGTTGCTTTTCTTGCATCCTTCCTACAAGTATCTATCTCCTGCAAATATTAATACCATCATCTCAGCTGAGATTCCAGATGCAGCTAATCAACCACAACTTTATGAATATGTCAAGAATCACATGATGCATGGTCCATGTGGGCATGCTAACACAAAATCTCCCTGCATGAAGGACGGAAGGTGTTCAAGATGTTTCCCAAAGAAATGGCAAACTGATACAGTTGTTGACTAAGATGGATATCCTATTTATAGAAGGCATAATGATGGGAGATATATTGACAAAAGTCATGCGCCACTAGACAACAGATATGTAGTGCCATACAATGCAAAGCTATTGTTAAAATATCAGGCTTACCTCAATGTAGAATGGTGCAATCAATTGACATCTATCAAGTATCTCTTCAAATACATCAATAAAGGATACGATCGTATACAGCTGCTCTGGTCCCTGTGCAAGAAGAGTCTAGATCAATTGAACAATGTCTTGATGAGGTCAAGCACTATGTAGATGGTAGATATATTTCTCCATGTGAGGCTGTGTGGAGAATATTCTCATTCCACATGCACAAAAGATCCCCTGCTATTGAGTGACTATACTTTAACTTACCTGGTGAAAATTCTGTAATCTTTGAAGATAATGATGACATGGATGCATTGCTCTCAAAGCCGACCGTTAAGGATTCCATGTTTACATTTTGGTTGCATGCTAATACCATTTACAAAGAAGCGAAGCATTTAACTTATGTTCAATTCATCAAATCATTTACATATGTCGCCAAGGATAGACATTGGAAGCCAAGGAAGAAAGGATACATAATTGGAAGGCTTAACTGGGTTCCTCCAAGTACTGGAGAATTGTATTATCTTAGAATGATGTTGGGAGTGGCCAAAGGACCAACCACTTATGAACAGATTCGTACTGTTGGCGGTCAGCTCTATCTTTCTTTTAGAGAAGCATGTTTTGCAATGGGATTCTTGCATGATGACAAGGAATACATTGAGGCTTTGAGAGAAGCATACCTTTGGGGTTCTGGCCACTTTTTAAGAAAATTGTTTGTTACAATGCTTTTATCAAATAGCATTGATAGACCACACCATGTCCAGAATGAAACATGTGGTTATTTAAATGATGGTATCATACATGACCAAAGGAAGATTACAAACATACCAGGTATAACTTAGTTATAACATAGTTTCCATATCAATTAATTTTCCTGCTGCATAATCATAACATATCAGGGTTTTCTGTTTTTTTAATCTAGATTTATAGCTTCCAATGGAAGACTTGCAGAACTTGGCACTGCTACACATTGAAGAAATACTACAGTCCAACCGAAAATCATTGAAGGATTTTCCTACCATGCCTTTTCCAAATGGTGTAGTGCAAACCCATTATGGCAACATATATATATATATATATATATATATATATATATATATATATATATATGCTGAATAGTCATATGACAAGGAGCAATTGCATTCTGATTTTGAAAATTACGTTTCCACTCTAACAGGTTACATACCAATACTCAATTTAATTTCCCACCGCCTACTGTTATGCAGTACATGTTATATTCAACATGCATTTTTTTATAATTCCATTTCAGATGAGAAAACAAGAATATTTGATACCATCATGAGTTCAGTGACTAGACAGTGGGGTGAAACTTTCTTCCTCTATGGCCATGGAGGTACTGGAAAAACTTTCCTGTGGAAAACTTTGGCCTCTGCATTGCGTTCCAAAGGAGAAATTGTTTTAACAGTTGCTTCAAGTGGTATAGCTTCATTGTTGTTGCCTAATGGCAGAACTGTGCATTCCAAGTTCTCTATTCCCGTTCCTACACTACAGCACTCAACTTGTAATATCAATCAAGGTAGTGAGTTGGCTGGTCTGTTACAGTCAACACGCTTAATAATATGGGATGAGGCACCAATGGCACATAAATACTGTTTTGAAGCATTGGACAAAACACTCAAGGACATAATGTGTAGATCTCTTGAAGGAACTTTGCCATTTGGTGGAAAAGTTGTGGTATTTAGAGGTGACTTTCACCAAATTCTACCAGTCATACCTAGAGGCAGCAAATCAGATATTGTTCATGCTACCATTAATGCTTCATACCTGTGGGAATATTGCATCGCCTTAAAGCTGACCAAGAACATGTGCTTGCATCTTAATTCAAATTCAGCAAATGCACAGGAAATTAGCCAGTTTTCTAAGTGGCTTTTAGCTATTGGTGATGGAAGTCTAGGCACAAGTAACGATGGATTTTATGAAATAGAAATTCCATCGTATTTACTTATAACAAATTTCAATGATCCAATTGATTCAATTGTCACACACACCTATCCTGATATCCAGCACAAATTTTAAGACGAATCCTGTTTGAGTAGCAGGGTTATTCTAGCTTCAACGATTGAGATTGTGGTCAAAATAAATGATCATGTTCTAAACATTATTCCAGGTGAGGAAAAAGAATTTCTAAGCTCTGATTCCATTGACATGACAGATGTTATAGAAAGTGAGGCTTACCAATCTATTACACCTGAGTTTCTACACTCATTAAAAGCATCTGGAATGCCTAATCATGCAATCAGATTAAAAGTGGGCACATCTATTATGTTGCTTAGGAATCTGGATCAAGCGGAAGGATTGTGCAACGGTACACGGCTCATTGTATGAAGAATGGCTAAACATGTTATTGAAGGCCGCATTATCTCTGGTAAAAACATTGGTAATATGGTGTACATTCCACGGATGTCATTATCACCATCACAATCTCCTTGGCCTTTCAAGCTGATTAAAAGACAATTCCCAATTATAGTTTCGTATGCTATGACAATAAATAAGTCTCAAGGGCAATCTCTTCAAACTGTTGGCTTATATCTACCGCATCCTGTTTTTAGCCATAGGCAACTGTACGTTGCTTTTCAAGAGTTACCAGTAAAGCTGGTTTGAATATACTCATTCATGACAATCAAGGGAAACCAAAAATGTTACTACCAATGTAGTTTTCAAAGAAGTTTTCCAAAATTTATAGTATGTCCCAACTTTGTATCAATGTGTATGAAAACATTATTATAGTCACCTGTTATGCTTTTAAGTTTGTCTCATGTAATCAATAAACCATTTCAACAATATTTCTGGGGCACCATTCTCACAGCAATTATCACTGTCCAATACTATAACCTCTGTCATTCTATCATACTGCATTTTGGATACCAGCTATTATACACTATTTACTGCATGAAAATTAAGCTTATCATTTGGAAGTCCTGATTTGTTTTCCCAAAAATGGTTTGCGATAGTGCTGATTTGTTTCCTGTTAACCACCTATTATACACTCTCTCAGCTATTAGTACACATGTAATAACAATTTGTAGTTTTTTCCTGATTTGTTTTATGCATTCATAAAAATGAGTATTAAGATTAGTACTTTTGCAGTACATTGTTTCATGGTGCTAGCATTCTACTTTCCCAATTTTTAATAAGTTGTAAACAACTTTTTGCATGCTACATCCACATCTCAATATTGCTGGCACACCTTCCTCACACCAGTTATCACTGTCTTACTTTATAACTTCTGTCTATACTGACATTTCAAAATTGCTGGCACACCTTCCTCACAAGAGCAAACAACTTATGAAGCGTCAAAGCTTAGACAATAAGAAGCAGCTGAAGCCAATCACATTAGTTCCTATACAATTGATGATATTTAACAGCTATATATACTACGAAATGTTGGTGGTATGGCTGTCATTTTGTCTCCAACAAATCAAATAACTTGGGCATTTTATTGACAACTATTTTATGCTTTAAAACATCATTTTCTATATTTTAGTGACTACTTTACTTAATTGAATCTGGTGTGGCACATGCTTAATATCTGCTGAGAACCACAACTACTGTTTGTCATTTGCGAGATCCAACTGGGTACTTCAATTACTGCACACTGTCATACTACATTTTGGAAACCAGCTATTATACACCATTTACTGCATCAAACTTAAGATTATCATTTGGCAGTCCTGATTTGTGGTCTGAAAAATCACTTGGAATAGTCTTTATTTGTTTCCTGTTAACCAGCTATTATACAATGTCTCAGCAATTATTACACATGTTAGAGCAGCTTGCAGTTTTTTCCTGATTTGTTTTATGCATTCATACATATGAGTATTAAGATTGGAACTTTTGCAGTACATTGTTCATGGGATTAGCATTCTACCACCCCAATTGGTAAGATGGTGACAACAGCTTTTTGCATATTGCATCCATATTTAAAATCCGATGCCACACCTTTGTCAGTGTCTCCCATCCATCTACTATTATATTAGAAGGAAAAACACAATTTTTTCTATCATAACAAATCCATGTTGATTTTAGACTACAATTCTCAAGGGCAATCTCTTCAGTCTATTGGCTTATATCTTCCGAATCCTGTTTTAAGCCATGGGTAGCTGTATGTGGCATTTTCAAGAGTAACAAGTAAAACTGGTTTGAAAATACTCATTCATGACAATGAAGGAAAAGTAGAAAATTTAACTACCAAAGTAGTTTTCAAAATTTTTTTCCAAAATGTATACTGAGTCCCAACTTTGTGACAACAATGTGTACAAATACATTATTATAGTTACCTGTTATGTTGAAAAAAATTGTCTCATGTATTCAGGAAATAATTTTAAGTTTTTAACAATACTACTAGGACACCATGCTCACACCAATTATCACTCTCTTACATTATAACTTCTATCTCTATAAACTAACAGTATATTTAAAGACTACATATACTCCACACTGTTATACTGCATTTTTCAGCAGTATACACCATGTTCTGTTTACATTCTTGACATTAATTGCAGTTTATGAACATAGCTATTTATACAGCTCACATTGTGTTTTTTTCCATTAAATGTTTTGTGGCAGCTGGTTAATATTTGCTGAGAACCACAATAGGTATTTGCCATTTGATAGATGCAACTGGGTACACCCAAACCTCAAATATTTTATCCATCAGCAGGCTAAATATAATTACCAAAACACTATACTTGATTATTTACTTTCATATATATATATATATATATTTGGTTTAACCTATGAGTATATGACTTTTCCTAACCAACCTTTCCATTTACCACCATGTTTTCCCAATAAATATTAAACCACTTTCTACACTTATATATATATATATATATATATATATATATATATATATATTATATTTATTAATAACATTTAACACAATATTGAAAATAACAAAATTTACAATGGCAGATTTATTGTTTATTTATAAATATATATTTATATATATATATATACAGATAGATTATATATATATATATGTATTAAATTTAATATTTATTTTGAATCACATTAAAAATATGTAATATACTATTTTGTTAGCTTCATTCAATAGAAATTCAACTTGCTTAGAATAAAACATTCAACTTTGGCTAATATATGAGATATGCACATTAAATAATTTGGTTCAATTGGGCCCTTGATAATGAACATTTAGTGAATAAATTACATGTACTATTCATCAAATATTTCAAACGCTACAGAAACACGCTTTTATTTAACACACCAATGCCATTCACTGAACCTTCATGTAACACGCTTTTATTCCTTGGAAAATTGTAATGATATAGAAACACAAATTGCAATGCCAGAGAAACACAAAAGTCACTGCATGTTAGGCACAAACCCAAAACACATCACGCCTCTATAACTCATCCACTGAAGAGTCAAAGCAAACCACGGTGAAGCATACCACACTCAGGCAAAGCCGTCAACAACACCACACAAACGCAACGCTCGACTGCTCCTAGTAGGTACTGTATTTTTTGTCATTAATGTGTCAATTTAGCTTTTTTTTCTGGAGCATTTCCAACGATTATGTTCCACGGTTAATCTATAACTTCACACACCAAGTACTTTTCTATTCCAATTACTGAAACGTATTAATCATCGTCCCAACATTGATCATTTCCTATCTTTCGAATATCGCCAACATGCATGCTACGAAAATTTGTTTTTATTCATTTATCTTTCTGTATATACTCTATTTATTGTTTATGTATATACACTGTTTCAATGTCACACAATACCTTGCACTTAGAACAATCCTATATTATGAATTTTAAAGTTATGGATAAAGAATCATTGTCATATCTAATAACACATTATTTTAGGTTAACACCTACTAGACTTGAAATGTGGGGATTATAAAAATTGTTGTCTTGGTTTGAAACTACACAGAGCTTTATTCTGAATGTTTTCTAAGGCATAATCAAATTGTTAAATTGATTTTTAATTATAAGATAGGGATGATAAGTATTGAATGTTAACCTTGGGTGTTTTGTGCTTCAATAGCTGCACTGACTACTATTTCTAAAAACTAATGCTTCAATAACTTCTATCCTTCTACAAAATTATCATTCTCTGAATACCAATAGTAAATTGGCTTCACACAGGCACTATTTACATTGATAAAAAATCGCTCAAATATTCATCAGCTAATGACTGCCTTCACGATAGGATAGAATGGAGAAGTACGTATTTTTTAGTATACAATACTTTAATAAATTTCTCTGATCAATGTTTTTAAAAGCATTTTAACATTTTTTTTCTGTGGTCTAATACTCATGAAACACAACTTTTTTTACCAGTTAATTTTGGTTTACTATCTAAAATACCCTAAATGCTAAGGACATAGCTTTACAAATGGTGCAACTTGATAGAAAATCACAAAACTCCATGAATCTTATGCATATAATCAAATAACCATAACTTCTTGGTGTGTTGCATATGCATTTCAAGTTACAGATCTGCCACTGACCATATGCATTTCATTATATTAATATATTTTTTATCACTTGCTAAATCTTTGAATATCACTTCCTGGTTTGTAACATTATTTAAATTAGATTGATAGTTAACCCAATTCATAATTGTTATGTCTTTCTGCAAGTCACCAAAAATGGATCATAATGAAGTTAATACCAAGGAAATGGCAGAGACCACGATGTAGATTTATAGGACATCTGACCACTGTATCAACACTGTGCATATTCCAAACGTGGTAAACTATTATCATCATTTATCTTCCAATACAGATAGCATTATGTAAATAACTAATTGCCTGTTGGTTTTCATGTTACATGTAGCCGTATGCAGAGATTGCTAGAACCTTTGCAACCAAATGGAAAGACCAGCTAGATGAAACATGACATCTGATTGATGCTCATGGAAATCATCATATGGTCAAGTACAACAAGTGTCTGAAAAATCCTCAAATTAGGGCAGGCTGACCATCAATTAGACAATACTATCATCTTGAAGATAATTGTCAAATAACACTTACACATTATGGACAATCTGTGTTCCTCATTACTGTCTTTAAAACTGCTTCTGAGTCCCAAGCATTCCCAAAATGGCACTCGCTATACAAACAGAATCCTGAGTGTGTTGTATTCCGTCTATGGCTGAATGAACATAAGATTTCTACCAGTGCATTGGTAAGTTAAAGCTTATTACCCATGTTTGTATTTTTTCCATTTAAAATTAATATGACTTTACATATTTCTGACACATTTTTTGGTAATTTCAGGATGTCCCAAGTTCAATTATTACTACCTAAAGGACAAAGGTTTCACAAGAGTCTGTTTTGAAGGAACAACAGCATGCAAGATTGTGTTTAACCACTGGAGAAAGAGCGCTAAAATAGGAGCTGGTTGAAAAACTTTTGCACGAGCCAACAATTTAAAACCTGACTTCAAGTTTATCATGGAGTTTTCATACCCAAGTAGCAACATAGTGGACTGGTGAATGTGTTGATTGCAAATATGACAATCAATATCTCCAACATCATTCTCTTTGCCTTGGTTGCTTCTGCTTTTACTTATTAGCTTTAATCTAAAAAATTATAACTCAACTTTTCAGTTGTATCTTGCACTGTTTAACTATATCCAGAAGTTGTATGGATGATACTATATATAAAAGTTGTCCTTATATTTTTCTCTGCCTTTTCGATCTATCTTAAACTATTTAACGCGATAATGTGTATTGAAATGTATAATTAACCGGTGTGGATACCCACGGATATAATACTAGTAGATATAAAAGAAAACTGGTTCGTTGCTTCTCCCAGTTTCGCAGGTTCGGCAGCTTCTTCTCCGCTTCTCCCAGGTTCGGATTCTCCACCCCTCAGCTTCAGACCAAAGCTTCACTTCCTCACCAACTCTGCTAACTGCTCCTCTTCTTTCATATTTCCTTCATCCTCTCTCCTTTTCTTCCTTCTCCGTTCCGTCTCTCGTGTTTCTCTGGAAGGGCTTGCCGAAGAAGACTAAGGTTTGGAGGAGCTTCGCTACCTCCGCAGCATCGTCAAAAGACCTCGAACCTTTTTCTACTCTCCTCCAAAATTCGCAACCTCGAAAAGGTTTTCATTTATAGATGATAACAAATTTCTTCGCATATTTGTTAATTATTTCCGTTTATTGCTCTGTGACTCCTTCGTGTGAAAAAATTAGTTGATTTTGCAGTTATCATCATCAGAGGCACCTTCTGCGCAGGCTTCTTTTATCTCATTTGTTGTGGGCTGTGGAAGTTGTAAGCTTTCTATGGTTGTTTCTAAATCCACTTATAAGATAAATTAAGATCAGTGTCTGTTGCCAGTGAGCTTGCTTTAGCCAGATTACTATCTGAAAAATACTCGCCACTAATTCCCCTCACTTGTGGGTGCAACGCTACATAGCATGTTGTTGCGCCCTTCAGCTGTGGTTCTATGACATGTCAATTACCTGTTATTGCATTTTTTTATTGTAAACCTTATCAGGAGAATAGAATTCCAATTGTACCAAACAGTAAAATAGAATTGTTCTGGTGCATAGGAGTTAAATTTGGGTAAGGTATAGCATGGTGATAATCATTTCTTGATTATGGTACAAATATATATTTTTTTTCTTTCATGCGTGTGTTTCTCTGAAGATTTAGATGACACACTATGGTAATTGACCTGAATGGAGGACTGGGATATTTAATGTTGCAACCTTATTAGTCATTTTAATTTTAATAAGGATCCATATGGCTGAATTTTAACGGTTTTGGTTGAGGATTGGCCAAGTTAGATATCTCATATTTTCAATAATCACTATTTAAGAAGGAAACACAAGCAAAGGAGGAACCAAGGTAGAGGGGATTGTCTCTCTGGAAGAGGTTAACAACTGACCAACACCAAAGAAGACAAGGTAGTGCAGTGCTAGGATTAAAATGACATCCTTTTCCCCTGTTAATCAATGTGATTAAGTAGTAATTTTTGTGTTGATGTTACTGCTAAAGCCAAATCTGGATCAAGAGAAAGACCCAATGGCAGGAATCATGGACATGATGAAGGTCAGATTCTTTTATTTCTTTAGTTGGCTGAAGCTACTGTGTTTTAATTTTATGCATGTACCATGTACCCTTTGGAACATTCAATTTGACTTTTACTATGCATGTAATATTGCAGAATATGTATGAGGATGGGGACGATGAGATGAAGAAAACCATTGCAAAAGCATGGACTGATGCTATATCTGGGAAAACAGCTGACCCTTTAAGTAGCTACCCATGAGGGACCAGAAGAGATTCAGATCCCGGTACCGCTGAAGGCTTTGCTAAGGTTGCATTTCCTCTTTTCCCCTGTTTTGGTTCTGCTGGATCGAATCGAATCTAATGTTCTGGATCTTTTAATTAGAAGAAGAAATTGATTTGTGTAAAGTATTATAATTGCTAATTTGAGTTTGGTGAATAAAGATGATATCATAGCTTTGACTTGTGTCATGGCTTGGTTAACCTTAGGTTATGTTAGTGATAGGTGATAATAATATTTGTGCTCATGTTGTTACTGGAAATGTCAAGGAATGAGGAATGATTATGTTGCTTCCGTAATTAACTATGAACCTGCTCATAACTCCACGTGCTCATGCTATAGTGGCTTAGATAGGATCAGTTGCATGCTTTAGAGTCTTAGACTACCAACTGCTCAATTTTTGGGTAATTGAAATTATTCTCCTCAGCTTCTCTTCTATATTGGGTATTTAACTCAGCCAAGTTTGCTGAGCAAAAAAAAAAAAAAAAGAAAAACTCAGCCAAGTGAAAGCTCTGACAGTGATAGCTCTGACTCTGATTCTGATAGCAGCTCTGATGAGGACAAAGTAAAGTTTTTTATTTTTCACGTGACACCACCATGCCATATATCTTCTCTAATATCAAAATAAGAAGAAACCACTATATATCTTTTTTATTCACTTATTGTGTACTTTTTTTATATACCAGAATAAGAAGAAACCTGCAACTGCTAAGCTGCCTGCATTGTCAGTTGCTCCAGCTTTGAAAGTGGAAAGCTCAAATGATGTATCAATCAGCTTGATGCCAATTGTCATAATGCATTTTTTGTGTGTTGTGGAGAGAGCTGGCATGTAGTTTTCTACTTTTGTGTATTGCTTACTTATTTATCAAATGGAAATATATTTAATTGTAATCTTTTTAATCAGAGTTCACTTTTTTGTTGCTTGCAGGATATTGTGATGTATGTTGAGAATATGTTAAGGCTGAAGAGTGGTGCAATTGGAGAAACTGTTGGTTCTATAATGTTGCTTGCTCTTGTGGGTAGGTAGCTAGAGTTGGATATAAGTTCGTTAATCCTCAAACATTTTGTCAAAGAAATGTTGGATCCTTTGGCCAATAATATAATTCTTATTAAACTGGTTGTTGGTGGAAATTGGATGGGATGGAATCCTGCAACAAGATGCCAAAGACATATTTGAAATGGAGTTAGAAGATGTTATTGTATTTGCAGATGAGGATGGAAATTGTGATAGTGTGGTATGCATCTTATTATATACTTAAAGTTCATGTTGTGGTCTAATGATGGAATGTTACCTTGAAAATTAAAATATGCACCTCATTAAATTGAAGATAGATGTTTGCTTGAAGGTGAAAAATCTCTTATTCCTGTCCTTGTCTCTGCATTGCTTGTCTGATTTGTATTCTTCTATACATTTTGTGTGTCGTGAAGTTGTGAAGTTGTCCATTGCTTATAAAAGTGGTGTTCCTGTGATTTCTGATGGTGGCATCTCGAACTCTGGTCATATTGTTAAGGCTTTGTCATTGGGAGGTCAACTGTTATGATGGGAAGCTTCTTAGCTGGTAGTCTTGAGGCTCCTGGGCTTATGTATATCAGGTATGATTATGACCTGATGGAATCTTTTAAAAATTGTGATTTCCTATTTATGTGTTTTAAAAGTTTATATCGTAGTATAGTGTTGTAAAGAAAATCTCTTTAGAAATAGAGAACATGGAAGATTGTGTAATGCTTGTAGTTAAAGGTAAGTTATTGTGATAAAAATTTGGAAACTTCACTAGATAGAAATGAAAAGATTTGTTATTATTGGCTTTGGCCATTTGAACAAATAATATTTTTGTTGTTCTTCTAGGAACTACATGTTATTTTTATTTCATTTATGAAAATATGCTTCTCTCTCTCTCTCTCTCTCTCTCTCTCTCTCTCTCTCTCTCTCTCTCTCTCTCTCTCTCTCTCTCTCTCTCTCTCTCTCTCTCTCTCTCTCTCTCTCTCAGACACACTCACTTTTTGATTTTTTCCCCCCTTTTCTATCTTAGTTTCACTAAATTGTTCTTGCCTCTTTCTTTTGCTGATGAGTTGTACATGCTCAAACAAGAATAAATATAGTAATAATATATTAATATGCATAACTAAACTGCCTTTTCTGCACCAGAATGGTCAACGTGTGAAAAAGTACAGAGGAATGGGTTCCCTAGAAGCCATGACTAAAGGGAGTGATGCAAGGTACTTGGGTGATACAGCAAAGCTAAAAATTGCTCAGGGGGTTGTTGGAGCTGTTAAAGATAAGGGTTCTGTCGTGAATTTCGTACCATACACCTTGCAAGCAGTCAGGCAAGGGTTTCAGGATATCGGTGCCAACTCTTTACAGTCTGCTCATGACCTTCTAAGATCCAGGGTGTTAAGACTGGAGGTACGGTTGGGCCACTCTTTTAAATATTTATTTCTTGCTATTAGCATTAGATATCAATGACGTTTTGGTCATTTGCACAATCAAGAGGGGCGATGCTATTTATTGACTGACTGCCCATCTCCCATTGAACCCACATATTTGGCTTTGTTTGCTAAATTTTTATTTTCATGACTGTGGAAAAGCTAGGAGAATGTAGTTCTTTAAAAAATAAAACCCTTCTTTTGTTTTCCATTGCATTCTTAAACCAGAAAAACAAGAAAAGGAGTAAAAGAAATTGCAGCAATTTATTAAGTTTCTTTGGATTAAATCCAATGGTATTCAGCACTAAAAAATGAATCTGTGTTTGCTTGTATGATCCTAAATACATCTTGATTTTAAAAACAAAAAGATGAAAAGTAGTATCTTGTTTTGCTTTTTTCTTCATTTTGGTGAGTGTTCTGCTTAAATTTGAAATCACCTGAAATACAATTGTGGGTTGTCTAGGGTTTTTCTTATATTTGTTTGAGTCTGCAATTTGCTATGTATACAAGCCATAACTGTTTTGCATGCATGTAACTTTGCTTGGGATTTCATTTAAAAAGCATTGATTATGTTCTTAATATTTTGGTTTGCTCTTCCCAGGTTCGGAGTGGAGCAGCACAAGATGAAGGTGGAATTCATGGGCTGATTTCTTATGGAAATAAATACTTTTGAAGTATGAAACCATCCAAAATCATAAGCGGTGCTATAATCCCTAGCTGCAGTTCAGCATAAAAGAAAGGGACACACTTTTATTGGGATAGTGGCAACTTGTTGCTACTGTGTCTAGCGAATTGAAATTTATACCAATAGAACATCGTGGGAAATTTTTCCTTGAGTTTCTTAAGGAAGAACACTGATTTCGTGCTTTTTTTTTATGTCCATTAGATTTTGTTTGTCAAATGTGTCAGACTTTCCTAAATATATTTTGCATGTTTAATTTATGTCCTGTTAAGTTAATGTTACTCTCATAGTGGGTAAAAACTTACGGTAGGAAGAATATAATGTGCATGTGGTCTTTATATGCCTTTACAATGAACAATGAACAATAAGAATAGTCTACTTTATTCATTATAATTTTATTATTTATTATTCATGGTTTTTTAAAAAGACTATGCCGGAGAATTGAGATAATTTGTCATAAAATTTAACATAAAATTATCTTCCTAAATGTGAATTAATTTTAATTTATAGTTTTATTATTTAAATTGAATAAATATTTGGTAAATCAATTATTGACATTTTAAAAGAATAAATATTTTATTTACTACACAATTGTAGTTTATATATTTATTAGAAAATAATAATTTGATGTTTTGTTATCAGACAATCAAAGTTAATTAATTTAAATTATTATATCAATAATATCATAAATAAAATTACTTTTAATTATGATTGAGATAATAATTAAAATTAATTTGTAAATTTTTTTTGTTACAATTAAGTTTTGAATGATCTATTCACTATATCATAATGTAAAATAATTTTAATTTTATTTTTTTATGATAGAAATTACAAGTTGTTCTCGAGATTATCATGTGTGAATTGAGGTAAAGTTTTTCTAAAAAAAATATTTAACATAATTACATATTAAACAATCAATAATATTTATTTTTATTTAATATATCATTTGTTTTTTTAATTTTTATCATATAAAATAATA
>PYAF01004326.1:1829368-1846359 GCA_007407185.1 Glycine tomentella | reverse complement strand
CTAAAAGTGATTATTATTGCTAAAGGGTTTGAACTATTTATGGGATTTTAGAGATGAAAGTTTGGATATTTTCTAAATAAAGAAAATATATTATTCTTTATCTTAAATATGCTATATTTTTTTAATAGAAAACAAAAAAATAAAAAAATTAGTCGATTTTTATGTTTCTAAATGATCAATTTTATAAGTTAAATCGACTAAAAAATAAAATTAATCATTTTATATTGATTGGGAAGATCTGAATTTTTAACTTGATTTTGAGAAAAAATTAAAAATCACAATGTAAATTTAGATCTTTCACTTTGAATTTATACTATAAACAGTAAATATGTATGTTTGTACATATATTTATTCGATATGTATATTTATGTATATATTTATTATTTGTTGTATTTTTTTTTTGGAAAAATCTAGCCTTAACTTTCAACCACACGTGTATGATACCGTTCAAAAAATATGACAAAGACAAAGCCATTGAACTACTTACAACTCCAAAAAGCTGATGTGGTATGTATACAATTCCCCATAACAGCTCCCCCTCCCCCCAAAAAAAAGTTTGCAGCATATATAATATAATTTAATAACGTAAGTTAATTTAATAATGGAGTAAAACACAAGTAAGTTCAATAGTGTCAGAGACAGAGACTAGTCCTTTCTTGTCCCAGAAAATACTCATTCTCCTAGCGCTTTGCAGCTCTCTGCCTCCGACAGAAATAGCTTCATCAGGCTCATTCAGTTTACCTCAAAATGAAACAATTTTCTCTTGTTATGGCTCTTTCGGTGTATCTTGTGCTTTTCCTAGCCCTCACTGATCATTCAAGTAAGTACCCTGCACTGATTTGTGGGTTTTATCTCTCAAGTTTCAATATTTAATTCAAAAAGTTTTCTTTTTTAAAATTATGATAACTCACCCTTTAGTTTTCTGAGGTGGGTTCATATGATTTTGCAGTTCCTAGACTTTTTCCTTGCTTTAATTTTGGGTCTTTTCTATAAAGGATCTTCTTTTTCTACTGTTCTGCTGAAAGATGAAAGATTTTATAGTGATTTTAAAGGAAATTCTGAATGATATATATGCTTTTTTTTTTTTTTTAATGTAATTCTGATCTATTTTGCATAGAAAAACATGCTTCTCATGTTGTTTTGCTGATAAGATAGGATTATTGTGTGAACTAACTAACGTTTTTTCTGTTTCTTGTTTATTTGATTTGATTTGCAATAGGTGCTCTTTATTGTTTATGCAAAGATGGTGAGAGTGATCAAACCCTTCAGAAAGCAATAGATTATGCTTGTGGAAGTGGAGCTGCTGACTGTACCCCTATTCTCCAAAATGGAGCTTGTTACCAACCCAACACTGTGAAGGATCACTGTAACTATGCAGTTAATAGCTATTACCAGAGAAAGGGAAATGCTCCGGGAACCTGTGATTTTGCAGGTGCTGCCACAACCAATGCAAATCCACCTAGTAAGTATAACTCCAAACCTATCTATTTTTTGGTTATTCTAGAATTTCACTTTTACTAATCTTCTTCTCTTTCTTGTGTGTTTTTTTCTACAGCTGCATCATCTGGATGCGTCTACCCCTCAAGTGCTAGGTATGTTTCTAGATTATTATGGGTCTTATTTGATTCTGTATTGTTTTATTAGTTATGCATATTCAAGGAATTTTGAGCCTATTGAGTGTGAGGTTGGAATCTTGAGGAAAATTCCTCCTCTCTGCTGGACATTTTATTCTTCCATCCTCAAATAAATCATTTTTCTTGTACAAAAATGTAAATGTGATTTTTTCCCCAGTTTTTCGATTCTTTTTTAGTCTTTTTTTCTTTGAGGTGATGGGAGGCATTGGTAATTTTCAGCATTATACCCTATTTTACTTAATGTCTAATTTTCACTTAGCATTGTCTAAACGAAAATTTGAAAAACTGGGATTCATTTGATTTAATTTCAAAATTGGCAATGTAGCTCTGAAACTAGTTTGTTTTATACACAAAGCTAAAGCCCCTTTTTCATTTGGGTTCATGTACTCACCTTCCTGAAGAGGAAATTCTGAATTACATTCTTACAGAGAATTTATCTTGTTACTAGCAATGTCACACGTGCTAATTCTGTTGAAATATGAGCTGGCATTATTTGGATGTTTCACAAACATTTCCAATGTCTGTATGTATAATATTTAATTTAATCAATGAAATTGGGTTATAATTAATGACATTGGTTATTCATCCTAATTTTCTTCAAGATCTATTATATATATTGATTGGTTTATCGATAAATGTTAGTTTGACCGCTTTAGAAGGGATTCAAACCCGTCACCTCTTCCTTTCCCCTTCTCCCTTCACCCTTAAGTTTCATACCCAACCACCAAGCCAACCTTATATTCCCATATATTGATCTTTTTATTTTGGCTTTCTTGCAGCAATACAGGAACAACACCATCTACTGGTTCACCACCAGGCACAAAACCAACAACAGGTGGTACAACTCCAGGGACAAGTACAGCACCCACCCCATTTGGAATGAGTCCAACATCTACAACTGGTATCAACAATGACAATGGAGCTAATTCAAAAGGCACCAACAATACTAAGTTGCTATTGTTCTTTTTTGTTCTAACCCTTTGGTTAGCAATCAGGGTCTAAACTAAAAGGTACAGTGCCACCACTGGACTAGGAAAAAAAAATTGTGGGGGGTTTTCATGTAACTTATAGGAATCATCCACAAGCAATTCAAGCAAAACCGTTTTTGTCTTTTGTTTTTGTTTCTTTCTTCTTCCTAGTGAAAAAAGAGTAGGGAATTTGGTTTTCTTGTTTACTGGTGATATATTTTGAGTATGATTACTAATTGGGGATTTGGAGGAAGTAGAATTTGATTTATCATTTTCATCTTGGCTTTTCTCCATTTGTACATCTAAGACTATGACAGACACTATTTTTTAATTTAATGGAATCCGGCTACCCCATATATATATATATATATATATATATAGTTTTATTTTATTCATCACTCAGTTTCATGTTAGCTGGCTACTGTACGTCTCTCAAATATTTTTTTCCCCCTTTTTTAACTCTTCCCTGCTTGATTTGAATTTGATGCCATTGTTCGTTCATTATTTCCCATTCATTTGTCTAGTTTTAGTCCTTTTTAATTTCATGTTGGGTGTGCAAAGACTAAATAAAAGCTCATGTACTATACTATTTAAAGTTGTTTCATTTTAGCAATGTAGGACCTCACAGTATGTTTGGATTAACTTTCAATTCTATCAAAATCAATTTCAAAATCAAGTTGAAGGTCAAAGCAACATATAATTGATTCATTTTTTTCAATTTTTCACCATGATTTTAGGGGGAAAATTGATTTAGATATCCAAACACATTATATATACCTTTAATAATGTGTTTGGACAAGTTAGAATTAATACCGACCCCAAAATTATGTTAAATTGAAAAAGTTGAAACAATTATTGTTGTTCAGACCTTCAGCAAATGAATATATATATATATATATAAGTATTTTATTATTTTTATATTTTATAAGTATTCTATTATTTTCATTTTTAGAAGAATTTTAAAAATAATTAATTGAATTTTGTTAGATTTTGATAGAGTTGAAAGTTAATTCAACATACACCAATATGATTTTTAATGTTATTTTGAGGTATATGCATTGAATGTTGCAATGTATTTTGTAACTTAATTGTCATTTTCCCCCAAAATGTAAAGGGTAAATTTATTATTTATTATATTTCATTTCAATAATTTATGAATTATTTACTTGCCTAATATTTTTAAATTACTATTAAGCTTTATGTCTAAGGAAAAAATTGGGTTCCGCGGTACTCTTTCTACTTTAAGAGGCTACAAGTTCTCAACAGAACCAGAGCATTAAAGAAAAGTCAATGTGGTTCAGAGCCCAGAGGTCAATTGTAAATTTTCCATCACTCTGTTTCCGCTGTGGCGTTTCATTCATGCTGTTGAACAATATTTCCTTTGGTCGTAATTGCCTATAAAAGTCAATAAAAACTGAGAATAATTTTAGTTTGACATCAATCACATCATGCCATGCCTAGCCGACAAATCCTGAAATAAATAAAAAAATCTTACATGCTTTCATCGGCATTTTTTTAATAGCAAAAGACATAGGAAAGAATTGTTAAAATATACTTAATATTACATTTTGTATCTAAAATAATAAAAAATAAAAGTATATTTAAATTAAATCATGAACAGACATAGCTTGCTTCTTGTTCACGATTTTGTTAAAAGGCTAATCCAAAAAGTTGATACTTAAAATTACAGAAATTTGTCCACTTAGTTTGTTTTTTCTATTAATGGGAAAATTAGATTTTAATTTTGATGTACCAGAGACTAATTAGAAATCATAATTATTGTAAAAGTGAAAAAAAATCTTTTTTCTTTTTTTGTTATAGAAGGGACATATTTCTTATTGATTGATAATGGAAAAATGGTTTATATTATCAAGTATCAACTAATATACTTTTTAAAAAAAAAACATTAGCCAAATCGTTACATGATTTTTTTTCCTACGTACACATAGGGCATGATTCTTCCAATAAATTTGAGTTTGTACTAAGTTATGATTAGAATGATTCCTTCGAATTTCCAACCTGTATGAGACTATGTACGTGTTTGTTTTAGAATTCATTTTGAATATATTTTTAGCTATTGGAGAAAATTTTAAAATTGATTATGGGATGAAACAAATTTGAGTAATTTTTGTGTTATATAAAAAATTTTGTATTAAATTTTACTCATAACTTAATTTTATAATAAAACATCCACATATACAGCTGGATTAATAGGGACAATTTATTTAAAGAAATAAAAATTAATAATTATCATTATAATTAATAATTATCATTATCATACACATAAAGATAAAGACATAAATATTAAAATAATAAAATTTTAATATATATAATTAAATAAATTACATACATATTAAGAATAATGAGTTTAAATATATAAAATTAAAGAGTATAAAATATAAAAATATAAAAATATAAAAATATAAAAATATGAGAGTAATGAGTTTAAATATATAAAATTAGGAAGATAAAATATACAAATATTAGATAATTATATGTAATTTTTTAAAATGAGAGAGTGCACAAATAGAGTGCATGTACATATTCTCACTAAAGCATGGATCCACTGGACATATATACAATATCACTTTAAAATTAATTTTAACCAAAATTAATTTTGCTAATGTTTATCCAAATACATATTATGTAACTTAGCATCCTAGCCAAAAAATAACCCAGGGTATGTTTGACAGGGGAGAAGCGCACATATTTGAGAGCATAAATCTTAAAAAGTCATGTTTTCAAGAATTGAATAAAAATTTGTTTAGTTGATTATTAAAAACTTTTAAATAAATTTCTTAAAAATGAAAGAGTTATACATATTTTTATCAATTAATTTAAATTACTTATTATATTATATAATTTATTAAAAATAATATGATGTTTTTACTAGAATAAAAAAAATTAAAAATGAAATTCTCGAGAGAATGAAATTCTCATCTCTCCCCCAAAAAAATTGAAATTGATTAAAAAACATTTATGAAAATTTCTGAAAAATATTCTTTCTTAAAAATATTATTTTTAAAAATGTATATTAAATATGTGATTTTCAGAAAGTAAAAAATTTCTTTGCTACTAAACACTCCCTAAAGTTAGACAAGACGAGCATGCATTCACAGCAATTTGTATAGTTTGCTAGGTTACCCGTCTCAATAATCATGTTGCCAGTTGCCATCGTCACATATATATTTTCATTGACGGATTGCTTTCGAGGGTCCTTTCGTCCAAATTAATGACAAAAAAAATGGGAGTGTCATTCTCAACAAACTCTTGAAGAAACAACTATGAAGAATTAAATCCGAACATTACGTATCCATTGAAAGTTGATATTCCTCAATGTGAATTATCTCCGAATAATACTTTTGCATCGAAGTTGATATTCTTTCAATATGGCATATGTTAGTATTTTGGGTTAACGAGTAAAACTCGTCATTAAAAAGAATCGATGAATGCACAGCATACCAATTTATTAGAATTATATTGTTTAAAATCAAATTTTTAACATTTAAATACTTTATTAATAATATTATTTTAAAATAAAAATAAACTGTGTGTTTTTCTTTATAATTTTTCTTAAACATTCTTTTTTAAAATTTATACAATTTTTTTTTGGATATATATGCCTCTCATTCGCATAACTACTAAATATGATATAAATCAGATTTTCTAATTATAATTGATAAAATTTAATCTCTATTTATTAGGTTTGGCTAGTACACAATAGAGCGAGTATATTTTATTTTTCTTCTCAACTTTTGATTTTCTTAGAAATCAACTTTTGTTTAGTGATCAAATACTTTAACTACAAATCAAAATAAACAATGTAATAGTTTATTAAAATTAATAGTTTGACACAGTATTATTAAAATCGGCCTAGTCATTGATTTGATCGAGATAGTAGGTCAATGGGTCAGTGGTTCAACCATTGAGTCAATAATTAGCTCGATTTGATCCAATATATATTACAAATTTAAATTATATATGTATCTATTATATATAAATATATAACTAACATTATTTGAGTAAGAAAAACTCATTTATACTTCAAAATTCAAAATAACAATTGATAATAATCCAAAATTTTAAATAAAAAATAAAAAAAATCCAAAAAAAAGCGAATCCAACTAGATTTGACTGGTCGGACCGGTCAGGTTTGACCGATTTTGACTGAGTTTAACCGATTTTGACCAGATCAACTGCATAAACAGTTCAATAACAAAACTAGATCGGTTAGCCTACCGAGTCCCAGTCCGACCAGCCGGGCCAGACCGGTTTTCGTAAATGTAGTTTGACATTAAACAAACTAATAAAGATAAGATGATTTTTTAGATAGAAAAAAAAAGATGAGGGTTTTTAAGTTGAATAAAACAATAAAATGGAATTTCAAATAAAATAGTAAAGATAAAATTGGAAAAAAAAATTAGTAGCTTATAAGCTAACTTATTTTTCATAAGTTACTTCCAAGTAGTTAATGAAAATAAACTACTTAAAGTAGCTTATGAAAAACAAGTTACTAAAATAAGTTATGTATCAAACAAATATACTAGTAGCTTTTAACTTTTGAGCTACTAGCTTATATCAGTTATGTTCGACAAAATTAATTAAAAGTTAAAACATACTAGTAGCTTTTAACTTTTGAGCTACTAGCTTATATAAGCTATGTTCGACAAAATTAATTAAAAGTTAATTGTTAGTTCAAAAATTGAAATTTGAAAATGTGGTATAATAAATTATAATTGTTCGATAAATTTAGTTGTTAAACTAGTTAAAAAGTGTAAAATAACAAAAAAGCAATCAAATCATAATTTATTTAAAAAGAAAAAAATGCAAAGAACTAAAAACACTACTTTAAGCAGTGTTTCAAAAATCAGACCGACCCAATCGGTCAAACCGGTCGAACTGCAACCAGGTGGCTAGACTGGGTAGAGTTTATCAATAGATCGGACATGTTTCCAACCCGCTGTGACTCGATGCGATCCACCCGGGTTCATGGTTCAACCGCTGACTTATCGAATCGGACCGGGTCGTTATTAAAAAAAAAAAATATGTCTTCTGCCTCCGCGCTCCTAGCACTCGCTATACTTACGACTTTGTGGTGGTAGGGGTGTGGGGTTTGGTCTGTTTGCAGCGCAGGGGGGTCCGCGGTGGGGTAACGAGGCCTGCAGGTGCTTGTGCTTGGCTAAATCCACGGGGGGGTGGTGGGGCGGGGCGTGACTGCAATAATGAAGATGAAGAAGAAGAAGAGATAAACAAAGAAAGAAATGGAAAACGAAAACGGAACATACCTTTGTGTTGGCTTGGATAGGCACGCGGTGTCTAAGTTCAAATGAAAGAGCATTTGACAAAAGTTGTTCTTTTCTTTTATTAAATGAAGAGATTTTGGGGAAAGGGGGTTGCAGCCTTCCAGGCTTTTTGTTTGTGGGGGTGCACGACACTACTAAGGTCAAAGTTCCCAAGTGCTGATTTTAAATAATAATAAAATTATTTTTTAAATGGTTTATTTTTTTTAAGTTTTAAATTTTGTCAATCATAAATAAGTGATACATATAAGAGTGAATTTTTCTTTCTTTTTAAAATACTCATAAATTATTATTAATATTAATATAGAATAAAAGTAAATTAATTGTAAATATAAATTATTGGGTGAAAATGGGTTATTGAGTGTGAATTAACATTTTATAATTTTTATTTATGATTTTTTTCTTTTGAATTTAAACTTATTTAGCTTATATTTATAATCTTTGTTACTTGTTTGTTTGAACTTGGACAACGATATTTTTTTATATTTTAGTATCTAATTATCTATATTATGGTTTGTGATGTCTTTTTTTTAAATATTTTAAGATATGTATAAAAATTTTATATTTTTTTTATTAAAGATCGGGTCATGGGGATCAATTAGTAACCTACTGGTTCGACCACTCACTCAGTGACCCCGTACCCTGATTGGGTTAATCACTAGTTCGATTTTTAAAACTATGACTTCAAGTATAGTTGTGAAACCCAGTTCGGTCATTGATTCGATCGAGGTAGTGGTTCAACGGTCCAACTGGTGGACCAGTAATTGGTCCGATTTGACCTGGTATATTTTAAAAATTCAAAATTATATATGTATCTATTATATATAAGTATATAATTACATTTTTTAATTAAGAAAGGTCCATTCATACTCCAAAATTCAAATTAAAAAAATAATTTTTTCCAAAAAAATCAATTTTTTTTAAAATCGGTCAAGTCGGACCAGTCTAACTTGGATCTGATGACTGACCCAGTCGGATTTGACCGGGTCAACCGCATAACCAGTCTGTAAGCGGAATCGATTTGGTTAGGCCATCGAATCTTGGTTCGACCGATCCGACCCATCGGTCCGTACCAATTTTTAACAATGACTTCAAGTAACATTTAAAAAAATGCTAAAAGCTACTAAAATAAAGGTTGTTTATCGAATATTTAAATAAATTTTTCAACATGTAAAAAAAGTTAAAAATTAGCTAAAATATCTTACTAAACATAATCATAATTATAACTTGAAAACTTTCAACTAACTTATCATCTAATTTTATTAAATATATATTTTTTAAATATAAAATATAATACAAAAAAATTTATTTAAAAAATAAATTACACGTACACTCATTATTTGTTTAGATTGCACATAATTTTTTGTCATCGATTTAATTAGTATTTATAGTTCATATTTCATATTGGGTTTATATTATACTAATCATATTATAATTAGGTTTTTGAAATGTTCAAAGAAAAAAAGAATAGATTCCTGATTAGTTCTTCATAAGTTTAATTTTATACTCATATAAATTACTACTTTTTTGTTATTTTACAAAACTTCATGTCATTTTTTACAAAAGAAATTAAATTTGGTTAATCAAATTCTCCCATCCCCTCTCTTTTTATTTTTTAAGCAACACTATGTAATAAAATATTATTTGGTAGAAAGATTCTAATTTGGAAAAAATCTAGTAACTTGTAGGATTCTTGGGAAAGGAGTTAAAAAAAATTATATTGTTGATATTTTGAAAATATTTCTATTTTAACACAAACTTTTGCTGTAAAAAAGAATAGGATCAAATTTTGGAAAAGACAAATAACCCCCTAGAGTACCTTTTCTAAAATTTAATATATATGCTTAAATACAATTTTAGTCACCTATTTTGTTTAATATGCAATTTTTGTCTCTACATTTTAACTTTTGGTCCCTATTTTAAGAGTATGCGAATTTAGTCATTTATTTCAAAATAGATATATTTAGACCTTTTATTTTACAAAATTTTCAATTTTAGTCAAACTCTCAATTTTATCCATATTTTATTTCTTTTATTTTGATCCAATTGAATCCTAAATCTAATATATTCATTAAAATACCATCACAAAATAATTTAATTAATTATAATGTTAGAAATAAAAGAAATAAAACATAGATAAAATTAAATATTGGATCAAAATTATTTATTTTTTAAAATATGAGAATAAATTTGTGAATTTTCTAAAATAAAAATACAAAATGTCTCGATTTTAAAATATAAAAACTAAAATCATATATTTTTAAAACAGAACTATCAAATATCTCTATTTTTAAATAAAAGAACTAAAATTATATATTGAACAAAATAGGAATATCAAAATTACATTTCAACCTTTTACTGGAACTTTCCTTTAAAGATCACATGAACTAATATTTTTTTAAACAATTAAATATTGTAAAAATAATATTTTTCAAATAATTAAAAAGAGTTAGTGAAAATCAGATAAAAGAGGGATATCAATTTTTTTTTGACAAAACCACAACACTAGTCAATGTAATTTACTGCAATAAAAGAAGAAAAAATAATTATAATTTGATAAGTTTATAAATTAAAATATTTTTATATATTTAGTAATTAAATTAGTTATATTTATACTTTAATAAATATACCGTATAAATTTAATTGTGATATATTATCAATATAAACAACCCATTAACATATAACTTTTTTTATATTATCAACCAATAAAAGTATTTTTTGACATAATATCAAAAATAATTATTATAAATTATAAAATTTAATAAAATTATCACATATTAGAGGAAGGTGTGAAAAAATGTTGTTTTTATCTCATAATAATCATTGTGTAAGAAAAAAATATCTCAAAATAATTATAATTTTATATTTTTAATGTAATTTATTACATGGACTAGAAAAATAAAATAAAATAATGATGATAATGTTGATTTTGTAAAAAAAATATTCTCTTTTATTTATTTATTAGTTTTTATTAATATGTGTAAAATAACCTAAGACAATTATAATAAAATTAAGGGAGTATATTATATTTAAATTGTATACCATATATTCATTTCGTCTCAAAAAAATTATTATCCTAAGTTATTTTACATAGACTACAAATAAACAATAAATAAATAAAAAGAATAATAATTTTATAAAATTAATATTATATTATCATTATTTATTTACAAATTTTGTTACATATCATTAATATCATAAGAAATATGATTAAAAAATAATTAATATTATATTAAATATTAAAATGACAATTATTATGAAAAAATAATCTCTTCCACATAATTATAATGGAATACAGTATGTTTAACTCAACAGTGGTAGTTCAAAAGTTGGTTTTCGAACTTCCGGTTTTAGAAGCTGGAGCGATCAGCGGGTACAGAACCTGGTTTCCGATTGAAACAGTAAGATTAATCTACATTCAGTCAAGAGATCTAGATCACTTTACATGAATTGTGAAATATTATAAGTTTTTTATACTGTCTTCGTCTTCGATTCTGAATATAAAAAAAAAAAAAAAAAAAATTTACTCTACACTGTCTAGCAAGTATTGCAAGTGAAGCACGCGAATGCATGGAATATAAACATTTAATTATCTGCTTACACTTTTTAGATTGAGAAATGGTGGAAAGTTTTAAATTACTGAAGTTAAAGGATAATGAATAGGCTTGGTTATTAAGGGTTTGTGATGTCTCGAAACTAAGATCAATAATATGATAATGAATATGGGATTGGTCTTGATTCGATTTTGCTTTGGCAATAATTATTGCTTACTACTTTTTGTGACGATCAGTTCATAGAATAAAGATGTTCTTCTTACTATTTTCATCTTTGACTTGATTATCAATGTTGATTGTGTTGGAAATTATACTGAAGTAGGGCTTTCCAAAAATTTAGTTTTTTATAATGATCCATGTAGCTGAACCAAATGCTGAGATAAGGAACCATGTCCCTGAAGGCCATGTGGGGGTATATTGGAGAGGAGGTGCCCTTCTGAAAACAATTACAGAGCCAGGTGCTAAATACTCCTTTGTTTTCTTCAATGTATACTAGCAAAAACGTTTGCTTCATGTTCTTCGTATTAATTTTCCAGGCTTCCATCTAAAGATGCCTTTTATAACTCGGTATGAACCTGTTCAAGTTACACTTCAAACAGATACGGTAACTTCATTAGGGCAAGTTCAGAATGGGAATTTCAGTTTCTTATGGCTCTGTAATTCGTATTTTTGAATTATGGTGACTATTGAAGGTGACAGATATACCCTGCGGTACTAAAGGTGGTGTTATGATCAGTTTTGGGAAGATTGAGGTAATAGCAAATATTTTTTAATGTAATCTCAGATTTACCAGTGTGTTTTTTTTCACATCTTCAATAATTTCATAGCAGTGATGTATATTCTTCTTTTAGGTTGTGAATCGACTCCATAAGGAATTTGTCTTTGAGACATTGCTCAACTATGGTGTACATTATGACAAGACATGGATATATGACAAGATTCATCATGAGATTAATTAGTTCTGCAGTTCTCATTCTCTTCAGCAAGTCTATATTGATGTCTTTGATCAGGTTATATTTTATATTTTTTTGACGTATAATTTTGCAGCCATAGTTTATTTTATACTGGTAACTCCCATTTATTAAGAATAAGATGATAGTTGGATTTTTTGAAACAGTTTGATGTATGCTTAGTAACTTTTAGCTTCTATTGTCATCCACTAAAAAGGAGTTTATGCAAGTCTCAAGCTTTATTGTTTCATTTCATACCTCGTGATTCTTTTCCTCCATTGTACCAGATGAGTTACACCAATATGCATCTTTTGGCTTCTGGTTTTTCTCCTGTCTTGTTGTCTCAATAAATATGGTCCTTGCAGATCGATGAAAAGATGAAAGATGCTCTTCAAGTTGCTGAATTCGCTATGCTCCAGGAGCTGAGATCTTAAGTGTCCGTGTCAAAAAGTTAACTATTCCAGAAAGCATAAGACACAATTTCAAACAAATGGAAGAGGAGCGTACTAAGGTATATTTCCATTAAGAAGAGCTGTCATGTTAATATGTGTGGAGCTACATATGTAAAACTTAGTTGAGAATTTCATTTGAAGGAGCCAGGGTTATTAAACATGTGTGAGCACATACACATATCAGTGCATTTTTCCCCCTTATGATTTATTTGCACTGTCATTTCTCTGAGATATGTGCCTTTTGTTGAGTCCCATAAATGCTTCTAGCAGGATTTTGTGTACTAGACTCTCCATTTTATTTTAGTTTTAGTTCTTCTCTTTTCTAAATGATTTTTAACAAAGGTGCTTTGGATGTTATGGGATAGGTCTTAATAGCTATTGAGAAACAGAAAGTATCCGAGAAGGAGGCAGAGACTATGAGGAAGATGGCCATTAGTGAGGCCGAGAAGAATGCCAATGTTAGCAAGATCCTTATGGAGCAAAAATTATTGGAAAAGGATTGTGCTAGACGACAAGAAGAAATAGAGAATGCAATGTACCTGGCACGTGAAAAGAGCCTGGCAGATGCAGACTTCTACCGGTGAGATTTTCCTATTCCGAATGTCATTGCTAAATGCAAGTTTACGAATAAGATATTATAATATATGGTCTTGGAAAAAAGAAAAAAAACTATGTATCCCATTGTCCGGAGGCTCCACGTTATGCGTAGGTAAGGAGAAATGATATTGTACGTAGACTTACCCTTGCATATGCAAAAAGGTTTTTTCCGAATTCGAATCCATGACCAATAAGTCATCAGCACACAACTTTACGGGTGCTTGGAAAAAAGAAAAGATTGATTTTATTGTTTTTTGCAATTTCAAGTGTAATAAAGGAAGCTGAAGCAAACAGGTTGAAGCTCACCCCTGAATTTCGTCAGCTTAAATTTATTCAGGCCATTGCTAATAATAAGAAGATTTTCTTTGGAGACAAGGTATTCCCTTCCTCTCCTATGTTAATATTTATCTGTCCTTGTGCACAGACCTGACATTTCAGCTTGGTCTCCAGGTTCCTAATATGATTTTGGATCAGAGGCTGCTTGGGAACTTACTTCATGATGTTTCTAGAGGGAGAACTACAACGGCCAAAGCAGATATCTGAATTATTCTTAGATGTCAGAGGTCTGAGCTCAGATGACTCAAAAGCATCACCAATATTTTGGAGAAGTTATATCATCCTAGTTATCTTTACACAATGAGAGTGAAACAGTTTTACAAAACCTTTTTCCTTGTGTCGGGAGAATGTAGATAATAGGTGGTCCCTTTTGATGTAGTGGAAACTGGAACACTCATTACACAATCAGAGATCACCTGTTACAGCTAGGCATAAACGCAACATATCAGCTTCTTGTTAAGTCGTTACATTTTTCTCATATACGTATTATATTTGTAATGGATTTAGATAAAACATTATGCGTTGAAAAAATATTTACCTTCAGATCAAAATTACGACTTTACAAAGAAACTGGGATTGCTTTAAGGTGGTGAGGGTGCGTTTGGATTGGTTTGTGGAACTGTTTGTGTTTCCATTTGAGACAAAATGCATTTTGTTAATTATTAATAAAAATAAAATAAAACTGAATGTGTTGGTGTGTTTTGAATTGTTGAGATAGTTATATTGTACAAGCAATAAATTTAGAGTATGTTTGAATACAAGATTAAAAGTATTTTTGAAAATATTTTTACTAAAAAAAACTATTTTTTTTATAGAAAAACTCTTAAAAACATGATGACTTTTATCAAACAAACTCTTAAAGGGCAGTCTAAGCACATTTAAGAGGCAATGTTCACTCAATCAAAATGTTTTAAGCACTCTGTTTCTCATATTTCATTGTGTCTTGTAACACTAAATAGACTTAACAACAACCATGATTGTTGATCCTAGATGTAAATACAAATATCCTACGATCCTCTGCATTTCACATTATGATGTGGCTATAAATAGCTATCAACCCACTAAAGTTAGTACTACCACGGGCCCTTAGGTTAATTGCTTTCCCTTAAAAAAATCGGGACTTCTCCCTCATGCTAGTATCTTCTTCCTTTTCATTTTTGCTACTTTGTCAAAATCCTTTTCTAACTTGAGCACTGAAGTCCTTTTGCAAATGTCACTAGTTTTTTTCACACTCCATTACGCTAAACTATAGCTAAAATAGCAACCGCATAAGGAGAGCCACTTTACATGAGCATGAATAGCACAGTAGCACTGTTTCAGGCTAACTTAAATAAACTGTCGTAACTTTGAGACCAGGACTTCATCCATAAATGCGCAAAAATTCAACACAAACCACCAATAAATATTCCATATGATTATAACTATGCAAGCTAATTATGCGTATGTAAGATGTTTTCATTACTCCAGTTATTTACTTTAATAGTGCGGGCTCATTCCAACTTTTCTTCTTTAATAGATAGTACCACATTGGACATGCATTTGGATATGGCAGGTGGTGAAGGAGTAGCTTTAAAAAGCACTGCAAAGCTCAAGTTAATAGGTATCCCATGATCAGGGGCTCGGGGTCCTGTTTAATATTTCCCTTTTTTAGAAAACGGGACCCTCAATTGGCAATTTAAAAATAAATGACTCATTTAAATAAGAAAAATACTTTGCTTAATAAATATTACCAAATTACATTCCAAAATCAATTAAAACATCCTAAGGGTTCTAACAAGTCATTTGAATAGAGTTGCTCTCTTCGCATGTCTTAAAGAAAAATATCTATAACACTTCAACATCAACTTCTTCCAAAAGATCGCTTTCAATAGCCATTAAAGCAAGTCCATTTAGCCTCTCTTGTGACATAGTTGTTCGTAGATACGACTTCAACAATTTGAGTTTTGAAAAACTTCTCTCTGCAGAAGCAACAGTAATAGGGATAGTCAATAAAATTCTATAAGCAATTGTTGCATTTGGAAAAACAAGTAAAACACTTTATAAATTGTAATATTTCAATTGCTCCCAATTTTTCTTTAGGTAAAAGCTCTCGCAATAACTTTACCTCCACGAATAGTTCATTCCCATCAATATTAGAAACCTCTCCTTTTTTAAGAGAATCTTCTAAGTAAACACAACGATATTTGAGATTACTGTCATCTAGTGAATTTAATTTATGAGAATTAGACAGAAAGCCAAAGATTTTCTTATAAACTTGATATTGTTCAAATCTTTTCTCCAAAGAAACAATACTTTGATCAACAACATACAAAAAGTATTGAACTCTAAATTGTTCCTCGGGTGATAATGAAGTTTCCTCAACATTAGTTTAATCAAAATGTCTTTTTCTGCGTATTTGACGTTTTTGAGGAAACACAGATTCAATACCAATTTCATCAGCTATTTCTTTCGCTGTATTCAAAGCATTAGAGAAACCACTTTCTCTATACCTTTTAAAAAAAGATATCAAAGCTTTAATCAAATCAATAGCAACATCAATCATCATGTTTTTAGTTTGTAATTGTTTGCTAACCAAGTTCACTTCACTTAGAATTTCATACCAAATAATAGCACTAAGCATGAATTCAAAATTACCGAGCTCATTAGTTGCCAACGACTTGGCTTCACTTTGCACTAGTGTCTCATTATCTTTATCAGCAAGTTCAAGTAAGGCTTCTTGGATATCAGCGATTTGAAACCTTATAGCTTTGATACTTTCAACTTGACTTTCCCATCGTGTGGTTGACAATGGCTTAACCGTTAACATTTTCACATTTTCTTTTAAAATACTCCACCTTTTTGTGGAATTAGAAAATAAAATGTAAATACGTTGTACAATTCCAAAAAAGTCTCTTGCTTTTTGTGAAGTATTTGCAATATCACACAAAACCAAGTTAAGACTATGACAACCACATGGAGAATAAAAAGCTCTAGGGTTTAAATCGAGTAATCTTTTTTGCACACCTTGATTTTTTTCCTTTCATATTAGACCCATTATCATATCCTTGTCCTCTTACATCATCTATGTCAAGGTCATGAGATTTTAATATATTTTCCAACTCTGAAAAAAGTCCAGCACCACTAGTATCATCAACTACTAAAAATTCAAGAAAAAATTCTTCAACTTTAAAGGAGTTGGTAGAGCTATCAACACATCTTAA
>PYAF01004326.1:1793867-1829268 GCA_007407185.1 Glycine tomentella | reverse complement strand
TTGCACTAGTGTCTCATTATCTTTATCAGCAAGTTCAAGTAAGGCTTCTTGGATATCAGCGATTTGAAACCTTATAGCTTTGATACTTTCAACTTGACTTTCCCATCGTGTGGTTGACAATGGCTTAACCGTTAACATTTTCACATTTTCTTTTAAAATACTCCACCTTTTTGTGGAATTAGAAAATAAAGTGTAAATATGTTGTACAATTCCAAAAAAGTCTCTTGCTTTTTGTGAAGTATTTGCAATATCACACAAAACCAAGTTAAGACTATAACAACCACATGGAGAATAAAAAGCTCTAGGGTTTAAATCGAGTAATCTTTTTTGCACACCTTGATTTTTTTCCTTTCATATTAGACCCATTATCATATCCTTGTCCTCTTACATCATCTATGTCAAGGTCATGAGGTTTTAATATATTTTCCAACTCTGAAAAAAGTCCAGCACCACTAGTATCATCAACTACTAAAAATTCAAGAAAAAATTCTTCAACTTTAAAGGAGTTGGTAGAGCTATCAACACATCTTAAAATTAAGGACATTTGCTTTTGATGACTAGAATCAGGAATACAATCTAACATCACAGAATAATATTTAGCTGCTTTGATTTTATTAATAATGATAGACCTAATTTTACAAGAAAGTAAGAGTATCAACTCATTTTGGATATCATGACTCAGGTAATGATGATGAATTCTGACACTATTAATACGCTTAACATGTTCAATCATCACAGGATAAAAAGCAGTTAACATTTCAATTAAACCTAAAAAATTGCCATTTCCCTTTTCGTACAACTTTTCTATTTTTCCACGAAATGCTAGGTTATGTTTACCAAGATACCTCACAATTGCAATGAGTCTAACCAATACATTTTTCCAATATTCCTTCTCTTTCTTTAATCGGTCTTGAGCAATTTTGTCAATTCTTTCATTTTTTTTGCAATCTAATACGAAGCTCACACCAAGTAGCCATATTCAAAAGATGACCATCACTACTTTCATGTTCTTTAAGTCTAAAACTTAAATGATTCCATTTATCAAATCCTTCAAAAACCAAGGCACCTTTAACAAAACCTTTTTTAAAAATTTTACAACAAAAACAAAACATTTTGTCAAGGTCCTTTGAGTACACAAGCCATTCTCTATCACAAGCTTCACCATTGCTCAAATATATATCTAATATAATAAGTCGAGGAAAACCTGCGATCAATACTATTTTTAGGGCCTTTCACAATATTTAAATCTCTTTTAGGGCCATTCAATGCCAAAATATTAATTGAATTCACATCAAGAAAATCCCAATTTCTTGGGTCATATAAATCAAACATATCACCTTCATTTTGTCTAGCATTATCACAATTTAGTATTTCATTTTTTGTTGAGTTTTCAGAATTCTCATTATTTTCGAAATTAACATGCAAAGGATCACTAGCACTCACATGTTCATCATTTTTCACATTTTCAGCAGCATTGGTATTATCTTCCTCCAAAGGATTGGAAGATTGAGCAAGGGTTTCTTGTTTAAAAAATTTATCTAAAGCACCTCTTTGAGATTGTATTAAATGTTGCTCTCTTTTTTGTTTTGTACGTTTTTCTGACCCAGATTGATATTTACGAATCATAGTACTCAATAACACAAGTAACAATTAAACAAACATGTAAAAAGAGAGAAAGAGTGGATAGCACTAGGAAGATGGGAATATTGAGAAAGCTTAGCATCCAATTGAGCCAACTAAAATCACCAGCCACCAGAATTCAACAGTATATAATCTGAAAAAATACATAATTTTATTAACTGAGTAAGACAATTTTATATTTAAAGGTCAAGGAAAACTTTTTAGAGTAAAGTTAAGTGGAACATTTGTATCTGAAATTTGGAATATGAATTTCAGAACATGAAGAGATAAGATTATTGAACCTACACACTGATTCAACGCTTGATGAAAGGTGAAAGCAAATTCTTCAATGAAAACCCAACACTTGATGTAATTTAAAAAATACTATTTTTCCAATAATTTACGTTCTTTTGTGATAAAAATTATAGGTCTTGAACTTGAACAAGGTATTGATAAGGAGATAAATAAGATATGTAATGCCATTTTTAATGGTAAGATCATTAATTTGTGGAAGAAGATAAGAGATATTTTGGGAAATTTGAAGGGAGTAAAAAGTGAATTAAGGAAGGAGGAGAGAGAAAAAAATTGGGGATGATTGATGAAGATAGACAACTTCTATGCTGGAACATGTTTGTGATTCCCCAAATGAAGTATTGAAGTATCACGTGGGTGTGTCTCGGGAAATGTAAAAGTAATAAAAATTGTTGTTGGTGGAAATTGAACCTTGGACCCCTTGGTTATTAAAAATAGGCATTATCATCTCCTCTAGTTTTCAGTATTGAATATATGTTGTAGTAATTAATATTTGAGGCCCCTTATTTTTTGGGGCCCTGTGCAGTTGGACACCTTGAATGGGCCCAGAACCGCCCCTGCCCATGATGGAGGTTATATTGACTAGAATCAGGATTTGTCTTAAAGCTGAAGTTAATAGGTATCCCAAGATGGAGGCTAACCTTTTGTTATCCTTTAGTAATCATATGTAACTACCTGTTTGGCACAAGATTCTATATGACGATGTTTGCTAATTTCCCCTTTATTGAGGGGAGCTTTGTATAATTTTAAGTCAAAATTAAGCCTTCCCTACAAGGGTGGACCGAAATAGTGGCCTCACAACTTGGTATCCTACCAGTTGTGTGAACATCAAGGTATAAGTTTCCTTTTAGGAAATTTTTCTTTTTTAAAAAATTAAAAGAAGTAATTCATACTTTATTGGTTAAAAGTATCTAAAAGAATGTATGCACCTATAATGCTGTAACACATATTCCCCTAATCGTTTAGGGTGTGTTTGGTTGAGAACACAAAAGAGAAATAGAAAATAAATTGTGTGGATCTCATACCTTCTATACTCTACAATTTAGAAAAAAAAATTATTTTTATCTTTTTTATTTCCATCTTTTAAATCAAACACATCCTTAACTTTGTAACTTACATGCAAGCATTCACTAGAGACGAGGGGGAGATCCTTAATATTGAACATACATTTACTATTTTGATAATTGGTCTTAAGAATGTCATCCTTTCCACACACATTGTAGTTCTAATTTCTCATTTCTTTAATGATGTTGGAAAATAAGAAAGCAAAGTTAAGTTGTTGGAATGCTTAATTGGGTTTCTCAAAGTAATGGTGAGTTGCTTAATTTGATTTCTATTTAGACTTGCAACTTAATGATTTATAGTCATAAAATTTGATTCCCTTTTAAGTCGAACAATTATTGCAATCAAATAGAAAGTTTCAAAGATTATCCATCAATGTCTAAGGGACTCTGACTAGTTGATTAAGCAATAACTCATATATGCAAAGTATGATTATGATACGACAAAAAAATGAAAATATTGTTTTTTAAATAAATATTTACCAATTTCGGGTAGTTTGGAAACTATTTACCAATATGAGGTAGTTAAACACGTCCAAATTGGGCGTGTCTCTCCCTGTTGCACCACGTGTCACGTGCAGGAACTAGTGGTGTATATAAACTTCAAACGATCATAACTTTTGACAGAAATGTCCGATTGAGGCGTACGATATGTCAAAATGCTCAAAATTCAGAGAGGAAGCTCTCAGCAAATCCCCAAAAGGGGATTTGCTCAACTATTTTTTTCTTCAAAAAACGCCTCTAAGTGCCTTAAAATTAGGATTTAGGATTCAATCATCCAAAAATATCCTTTGTCTACTTTTTTAATTATTTAATTAGTTAATTTAATGCTATTTTTTATTTTTTTAATTACTTCTCTTAATTTCGAATGTGTTGATATATCGTACACCTCGATCGGACAATTCTAACAAAAGTTATAACCATTTGAAGGACATATCATACGCTAGTCAAAAGGCGCCAACCCGACCACCCAGGTTGGCTAAAATGTTAGCCGACCTGGACTGACTCACTTTGATGGTGGGTCAATTTTTTGCCAACCCAGCTCAACCCACCCGGGTTGGTAGGTTATCTAGGTTGGTCCGCGAGTTGAATCACTCTGAAGAAAACACGAAAATGAACTACGAAAAATGACCAGTCACGCCCAATTTGGACGTGTTTGATTACCCCATATTGGTAAATAGTTTTCAAACTACACCAAATTGGTAAATATTTATTTAAGAAATAATATTTTCATTTTTTTGCCCTTCCTAGTTCCTATACATCTAGAAAATTGAAGTGAAAGAATGGAAGAAACTAGTTGCAGGCTCAAAAAACAAGTTTCCCTTTGTAATTAAGTGTTCTATAACTAGAAATAGTCTAGTAATTTACAATGAATATGCAATAATCTGACCACACTTAGGTGCAAATTTACACATTTTCCCAAGCCTATTCTCTCGTTTGAAAGCTGTAACTCTACCATACACTAGGTAGTATCACATCAGAAAAATTGGTATGTCAGACACTAACTAAACGAGTGCCTCATCTTCTGAAAAAAGATGGTACACTGAACTCACGTAGATAACACATACACTATGATTAGTGATATTGAAATTTAACCAAATCGTAGGCAACTTGTGATTGAACACAAACTAATTGCAAGAAATTGAGAAATCTCAATGAGACACTCCTCGTAGGCTAAATATTCAGTGCTCCAAAACGTTGATCCGGTCGAGGTAGGTATTCATGCGATGAGTATGATCAGCAGAGAATCGATCACCAAGCATGAGTTTGTACTGCTCAAATTTTGACTCCTCACACTTCAAAGCAGCATTTTTACAAGCCCTTATACTTCCTGAACCAAAAGGTAACATTTCATATCACGGTTTACAATTATATGTACAACATGATATATTCAAGTGAAAGAAAAGATGGAAATCATGAATATGGCCCAAGGCTAGATGCAATCAAATTGATTGAAAAAGTCAAAAAGATTTTTGGAGTTTCATTTATATTACTGTAAACATAAAGTTCTATAAATCAACCCAATATAAAACATGATACAGTCATGCATCAATGATTTAGTAAATTCCTTATTCCTCCTAATCCTAACTGGGAAGTAAGAAAAGGAATGCATAACTATATCTACATATTACAGAACACATTCAATGTCACGCTAACCATTGCATATATCAAATTCCAGCAAACCAATTTCCCTCCAAAAGCTTCACTCCCTCTTATAGGAAGTCTCATCCAAAAACTCAATTTTCTTCTACAGTCTTACAAGGCCCATGTATTTTGTTTTCACTATTTTACAAACTCTATTGGTAGCCTGATGAGTTGACTTTCACTTGTTGGTTTTGTATCACGTTATTATAATAAATTTCATCATAAATGATAACCCCCACAGCAAGATGGGGTCAATGCATACTGCTTTATGAAACTTGAAGGCATTCTATTGTAATTTAATGATAAACTCAAGTTGACAGCATAATAAACATGGGCTTTCTGACAAAAGTAGTATCCTGCATAACACGATTTGATGATCCCAAATACTAAAACAAAATCTGGACCAATATTCTTTTTGTATGAACACAACATGAATCCCTTGAGATACTAAAATCTATCTAAGGGACTGATCTCTCCTAATAGTTTTTTTCAGTACACAAAAACCTGAGGATCAAACTGAATAACAACAACGAAGCAATAGCAGTATGGCACAAGGCAAAGTTACCATAATTTCTCAATTTTCTTTTTCCATAAGATATTATCTAACACACTCCTTTTTTTTAAAAAAAAAAAATTCCAATATGTTCCCAAAGGAATTCACAAAAGCACAATTAAAAACTAAAAGAACCAATGAAGCCGTAATTTTATTTTTCTTTACCAGATAAATCTAGCAAGTTAAACATGACCGGGCAGTTTCCAATATTTGTGACCATTGTAATGGCAGCCCATACTTTCTGATACTCCTCCCTTGATGCCCTAATTATACACACATTAGTGATTGGGTTCACGTACTTAACTGCAAACACACACACACAAATTGTTAATAAAGGTTTTATAAAACAGTCTGCCACCATGATTTGGGCTGCAATATCAAGATCTTTTGACTGTCCGTGACTGTAAATAGGACCGCATCAGCCACATTTGTCCACGATTTTCCGTGATATAAACAAACGCGACAAAACCGCAGCGCGAATGCGACCGATACTAAAAAGAAATTGCATAAACATCAAGAAATTAAACAAGTTACTACTAACCCTGGAACGATCCCAATGATGAAGCCAAACCACACTCCCCAAAATTCACCAATATGCTGTCTCTTACAGCTTTGGACACATTAAACTGTGTAATTATAACGGACTCATCCCCAACTTTGTCTCTATTGGGGTTCAGAAAAACCTCCATCACCATGTATCTGTTTTTGAACCCCACCATGATCCTTCGCGCACGCTAAAACAAATACTAGATTTGAATTCTCAGAACAAAATCCATCAGTGCGAGGAAGAAAACTGGAAGTGACAACTAGAATAATAATAATTTTAATAATTTATAATAATATAAAAAAACGTGATTTTAATTGATTTGAACCTTCATAGTTTCAAAACCCTAAATCCCATACCTAGCATATTAACAAGCAAACCCTAATCAGCCATCACCGAAACCGTATAACAATAAAAACAATACAGATAGACAGAGAGGGAAAAAAAGTAAAAGATTAATCAGCGAGAGAAAGTAAAAATCGATCAAATAAGAATTAGAAAACTATATACTGAAACTTAAATTAGGAAAAAAATTAGAAATTTATTTAAAACGAAAAGAAAAGAAAGAGGCTTTAAGGTAGCTACCTTCGAGGGAGCGATGAAAGGCTCAGAGGGAGAGAAAGAGAAGGAAAATGGTTTGCGTGGCGGACCAGGGATGGCAAAGTGGGTTAGCCCACCCAAAACAGGTCGGGCTAGCCCAACCCACCAAAAAAATGGGCCAGTCCGGCTGGCCCACTTTTGCAAAGTGGACTGGAAATGCTAGCCCGCTCTACTTTAAGGTGGGCCAGCGGGCTAGCCCACCTAAAAATAAAAAAAGTTAATTCTTTTAAAAAAAGCCAAAAAAATTATAAAAAAATACATATTGTAGCAACATTATCAAAGATGCAGGAAGATGAGTTATGAGGCATAAAGCAAAGATCCACAGGATATGATAACGAAAAAATAAATGATGCCCAACTTCAAAAGTCCTTTCTGTTTCTAGGCCATATGTGCAGACATGATTCACATATCTGATATATAGCATCTGATGATAATGATATGATACGTGCATTGTATATATACAGATATATATAAAATATTTATAAAACTGATATGTATAATTCTGCAAATCCAAACTAAGAGGATACTTCTGAACATTACTTAAAATAAAATAGAAATTATAAATCACGGCTATAAATAATTGTATATTGCCAACATCATCTCAATATCATTCCCACATTGAGCATCATCTGAAAAGAAGTGAGCTGGCAGAAAGAGATAGGGGGAAGGGAGAATTAGCTACTGATTTAGGAAAATGTTGACAAATAGCTGACAGGCAGGAAAGTGGGGCATGTTTTGGGAATAATTTAGTTTGTTATGAATAAAGAGCTCTTGCTCTCTGTAGGAGCTATGCACTGGGGTAGTAGTGTGCTACTGCAACAGTAGTTTTCAGCATTCTAATAATACATATCTCATTTCCTTTCTTTTGTTCTGGCTATATTTGCCATTGTTGGACTCAGTTTTGTATCAGATGGCATGAGTTATGAGTAAAGATATAACTCTGACATTCCAAAATTTATTGGAATAATGGAATTATGCCCTACAACCCAGCCTAATAAGCTGAAAAAAAAAAGACATAGTTTTATATACAATCGTCTATCCATGGTTCAATTTCAGTATCATAAGTATGGAACTAAACTTTTATGGTTAAATTTTAAAACACCCTTTTTAACTTTGACTGTTGTGAAAATAGCAGTGTTTTCAACTTTGGTAATTAAACCAGTTAAACTCCCAGCTTATGATCAAGAACACCTTGTGATTAGTTCCCAAAATTAAACCCACAGGGATCAATGATTGAATATTAAACCAAGATTCAATTAGGAACTGTGCATCGATAAATAAGAAAGCTTCCTACCTGGCTACCACTATTGGACTTATGATGATTTGGACTGCCTGCAAAATAAATTTAAAAGAATTAATATACTATACAATGATTCACATAGATTTCCTAAATAATCAAAAAATTAAAATAGTTTCAATTTAATTCAGAAGTGAGGAAAAAAAATAAAAGATTCACTAAAAAGGTTTCAATGATTTTAGGCTGTCTGCAAAAGAATTCCAAAAAATAAAGATGCTATCATATGATTTTCATGTTTTTCTGCATAGTTGCAATTTAAATCCTGCTAGTTCGACCAACATTATCAAAGTTAAATTAACTAGCTTAACAAGAGAACCAACAATACTTAGAAGGCATCATACATCAATTAGATGAGAAGCAATCACTGCTTACCAAGCAGCTCACAATTTAAATATAAGAAAAATGAGTCTCAGAAAATAGATCTAAGGAAGAAAAGCAGGAACAAAATGAACTGTTAGGGGTTCTTAAACCACTGAAAATCACACACTGGAAGATGCCAAATCCAATTAAACTTTCGAATCCACCACCCCATAATCTTAAACCCCAAAACAGGAACAAAATCCAAAACACCAAAACAACAATTTCAGTATGAAGATCAAGGCGAAAGAAACAAAAAACAGCAATTCAAGGGTTAGGGGTTCTTACCTCCACAGTTTGGCAGAACGGCGACGGAGGAAGGCGCGAGAGTGACGAGTTCTCAGAACGTCAAAGCTGTGGTAGAAACAGAGGAAGTGAGAGAGGGTTCGAGGAACACACAGGGAGAAGGCACATAGAGATTCGAGTTTTCCTACCTTAGCAGAGAGTGAGAAAGGGAGAAGGCACGAGGGAGGGAGCTTCGACGGTGAGTTGGCGACAGCGGTGGTGCTGGAAAGAGCTTCGACGGCAACGGTAACGACTGTGAGACTGAGAGCACGATAGTGAGAGCAAGCAGCATCTGCAGCGAGGTAAAAGAAAATGATGCACGTGGGGCTGAGGCTGAAAGAAAATGAATAAATGATGAAAACGGAAAACCTAAGTAGTAGGGATGGCAAAGTGGACCAGCCCACCCAAAACGGGCCAGGCTGGCCCAACCCACCAAAAAAGTGGGCCGGGCTGGCCCACTTTTGCAAAGTGGGCAGAAAATGCTAGCCCGCCCCACTTTGAAATGGGTTAGCGGGCCAGCGGGCCAGCCCAGCAAAAAAAAAAGTTAATTTAAAAAAAAAGTTAATTTTTTTTTAAAAAAAAGCCAAAACAATTATTTAAAAAAATGTAATTAATTTGTTATAAGTTATAATAATGGTTTTTAATATAAGTTTAAAATACATGCCTACTATAGCATTACGAGGGGAGATATAAGGTTGGTTGGGTGGTTAAGAAAAAAGTGAAGAGGGGAAAGAAGGGTGAGAGGGAGAGGTCGTGGGTTCGAATCCCTCCACTAACAAAAACACTAACATTTAACAACTAACATTGGCCGATTAAAAAAAAAAAAAAAACTAAAGCATTACGAGGCCTAGGTGCAAATATCAATTTATATAATATAATTAATGACAAATAAAACTCATCACAAAGCTATTTAAATAAATAAATTCTAAGAATTCAGCAAATTATTAAATTAGTCTTGCAACAGTACAACTTGTACTTTTCATATTAAGTATATATATTCTTACTAACGACATTATCTTCACACAAACGTGGATATGGAGATATCAAGAGTTCAATTGTTCCTTCATAATACAGCTTGACTACAACAAAGAAAATACCCTGAAATCTAATGTTATTATATCAAATCATCTTGAGAACCATTCTATGAAAAGCCAAGGATTCCGTAGTAGGCTAGTAGCTAAGAGTTCAACCAAAGAGATAACTTCAATGCTTCAAGTCAAATTCGGATTAGGAAATCAAAATTAGAAGAAATGGGAGACTAAGAATCCAATTGAAAAATTATGGAAAACAAATGATTGGATGGTCGAAGAATCAAAGGGATCTGATTGTAAACTACTAGAAGAACCTGTCAACTCATAAAAGGGATTTAAAGAAAGAAGGTGTGTTTGATTCAGTACAGTGACCCTTACACTTTAGTAATATCCCCTTCCCTAACTCTTTCTTGGCTTCTTTCTTACATAGACTAGTCTAATAGGAGGCATATCCCTAACTCAGTACAGTTTTTCTTTGTATCTGTGAATCATCCTCACTATTCTTTTTGTCAGTAGATTGATTTAGGAAACCCTGTCTTTCCTAAATCAATTATCCATTACTATTTTCAATACAATCAAGACTAAGAGTTTAACACCTCCATAATCAATTGTCCAAGCCTGTACATTAGTGCAATTATATTTGATGTAGAATAACAATCAGATTTCTAACCTTTTGCAAGCCAGATGATTCACAATCTAAAAGATGAACCTTCAGCATTTTTATATTGCCCCTAAAACAAATATCTTAACAAGTAACTAAAGAAATTTGGGAAAAGTAAGCTCGTATCGATGTTAATACTCCTATAAAAATACATACAACTCTATGGACATTCTAACTAGTGAAATCCTCAAAATATACACATAATACAAAATGAATAACATTTCCAGTAACGAGTATATTTCTCTCAGCTTTTGTATACATGTGTCTCAAGATTCAGGGATATACAATGAAGAACAACAAGATTCAAGTATATTTCTCTCAGCTTTTATACACAACACAATCTCGGTTGAGTTACAAACAAAAAGTCACACTACAAACAACAAGAATGAAGAACAGACACATTGCTCTTCCAAGAAAGAACAAAGAATTTAATTAATTAATCAAAATCAAAGTACATTGAACAACCAAAACTAGCTACATGAGTAATTTCAGATCAGATTCCAAGTTCCAATCGCAAGTTCACTAAGGGAAAAAAAATGTAAATGATGATAAGTATGAGAAACCCCAAAGCTTACCTTGTGGAGTGGTGGTTGGTGTGGTGGAGCTGTGGCGGACTGGCGGTGCTTCCGTGCTTGGTGGTGGTTGGTGGCGGTCCTTCACGAAGACGAAGAGTGAGACAGTGAGTGGAGACGCCGACGGAGACCAAGACGAAGACGCCGGCAGGTCTCCCTCTCGCTGACGCTGCTGCAAGGATGAAGGACCACTGGGCACTGGACTACGAAGCACGAACGATTGGAACGAAGACGGAAGACGAAGAGAAGATGATTAAGATCAGAAGATGGAGAATGATGGAGACGGAGGTGAGATCTGAGAGGGAGAGTAGTGAAGGTGAAGCCGTTAACTGCAAGAAGGACAACTCAACTCACTCACTGTCACTCAGCTGCTGCCTTGCCTGTTGGACAAAAACCGATTAAGTGAAAACATCTCCGCCTGCCATTTTGCGGATTGGGTTGGCCCGGCCCGTTTCTCTTATTGATTGACATTTTCAGTCTAGTCGACCTTTTTTGGTGGGTTAAATGGGTTGGTCCGTCGGGTTAGACCCATTTTGTCATCCCTATTAAGCAACTTGTCTTGGCCTGTCGGGTTGGCTGGCCCGTTTCATATAATGGATTGACATTTTTAATCTGACCCACCTTTTTTGGTGGGTTGAATGGGTTGGTCTATTTTGTCATTTCTAGTGACGGTTGAGTTGAGTGAGATCTCTGTCGAGTGCGAAGGCGAAAATATTGACTATATTAGTCCCAACTTTTTTACTGCGATGTTTCCTCGCTCGGGGGAATATTATTATTTAAGCCTTATTTGGTTGGGTTGTTTTCACTACGACCAGGCCCAATGTTGTTGTTGTTGTTGTTGTTGGTTCAAGCTTCTCTCAAATTTTCTCTATTTTTTCCAACTATGAGAAAACTATTTTTTCATTATAGTTTGCTTTAATTTTCTGGGATAATTCTTCTTTTTTTTCTTGTAACAATATTGTTTCACTATAACGCAATCAATGTTTTAAAAATCGATTCGGTGACTGAACTGGTTAGGATACTGGGTCATTGGGTCAGTGGTCGAACTGGTAGGTCACTGATTTACCCGCATGACACAGTCAGTGGTCGAACTGGTGGGTCACTGATTGACTCGCATGACAATGTCTTAAAGTATTTAAAAAAAATTCACAAATTAATATTATTTTATGACATAGATAATTAGATAATAAAATATTAAAAAAAAACATGTTCAAACAAATTGCTCAAACTGATAGCTTAAATAGAACCCCAAAACAAGCAATCATGAATGCTATGGAATCTGAATAATTGATTATTTATAATGAAAGTAATAGTATAAAATATAGCTAGTATAAGCACAAACAGTTAAGAATCATAATATTCTAATGTTTTGAACTCTAATGAATCCATCATTCGTGAAGAAAATTAGAACTCAGCTTCTAGGTGAAAGAAAAAGAACAAGAATAATGTTATGTATGTTATGAAAGCTGCCAAAGGGACTCTTACCTCCTCGCCAAAAGTATCTAAGTAAGGAGAAGGCCAGGGAGCCTGACGTGCAGATCTCTGTAGTAGGATTGTTGTTCTCTGTTAGTACAAGCACAACTCACACTACTACAAAATAGGATTTTTACATCGGTTCTTTACCCTTTTCTATGTCAGTTGTACAATCCTCGTTGTTATAGGTGTCGTTGATAAATAAAATTTTTAAAGTCGGTTGACGACCGTCTTAGAAAATGACTTTCTAAGACGGTTATTAACTAGTAACCGTCTTAGAAAAGCACTTTCTAGGACGGTTCATAGATAATAACCGTCTTAGAAAGTGACAATCTAAGACAGTTCATAGATAACAACTGTAATGACCCGTACGCATCGTCTGCTGCACTCAGCAAGAGATAGCCCTGAGCTTCTCCCTTCATTTCCTTGCAAACTTGCAAGACCGAGAGAAATGAAATGGAACTTGAGCTGACTACATCTGAAGGCACTACAACCTTCTTATAACAACAATCTAGCATAATGCCATACTTGGCCAACCAATCCATACCCAAAATAATCTCAAGGGTAGGCATCGAAAGGCAATATAGATCAACAACATATTCCCTGCCCTCAAACTGAAAATGCACATCTCTGCAACATATTTCCACTCTACACTACTCCTTAGAGGCGGTGGTAACCTCCATAGGAGAAGAAAGTCTGAACATAGACAAGTTGAGTCCTAGAGCAGTGCGATCACTAATAAAAGAGTGAATAGCTCTAGAGTCAAACAAGACTCTTACATCGTATACATCAATCAAAATGGTACCTCTGATCAAGTCAGGAGCTTTGGCTGCCTCTCTAGCATCCACTGTGTAGACTCGTCGTGTGGGGGGTGCTACTGAAATCATGGAGTAGCTATCGCCAGGCCTGCTGCCTGCAGACACTCTCTAGCATAGTGGCCATGCTTGCCACATCTATAACATATCAGCTGTCCAGCGCGGCACACTCCCAAATGATTTTTCCCACAAGCAGCACACTTGGGAAGTGAAGCGGGTCTCTGTGGTACTCTTCTCTGACTGGGGCCCTTCTAAAATTTGTCTGCTGGAGAAGAAACCCTCAAGTCTCTGCCCTTGCCCTTCCCAGTAGGGCTTGATCCATTAGGTCTCCTAGTCTCCTGTTTATCAGAGGAAATAGGCTGGCTGCCACTGCGCCTCTTAATCATATCCTCCACTTGGCGGCACTGCCTCACCAGGCTACCCAAGTCTCGAGATCCACTACCAGCTATCTTCTCCTCAATACTCTCTCTAAGTCCCCTCTAGAACTTAGCAGCAAGAACTTCTGCATCAGGTAGAGCCCTCCTGAAATGCGCATACTTAACCAACTCATTAAACTTGGCTAAATACTCGTCCACTGACATCTTCCCCTGAACAAGGCCCTCAAACTCAGCCTGCTTTTGCTCTCTGGCATCTCTGGGGAAGTATCTGTCTAGAAACTGAGCTTCAAAAACCTACTAGGTAATAACTTCACCCTGGCCTCTCAACAACTGTGAAGTGGTAACCCACCACTCATGCGCATCTCCCTGAAGCAAATATGTAGCATAGAGAAGTTTCTGATGGTCTGAACATTCCATCACAGTGAAGATCATCTCTAGAGCCTGCAACCATCTGGCAGCAACAATGAGATCATACTCCCCATGAAAAGCTGGAGGGTCATGCTTACAGAAAGCAATGAGCATCTTCCCTCTAGCAGCTGTATCCTCCTCAACATTAGCTTGGGACAACCTGTCCCCTCTGTGGAGGCTAGGCCTCTCAGAATGATGGCTACCTCCATCCTGGTGGCGACTGCCCTCACCCTCAGGGGTATGATGTGAAGAAGATACTTTATCCTCTCTACGCAGAGATCTCAACTCTGCCATCAGCTCCTCATTAAACTTCAACAAGGCCTCATTAGCTTGCCTATTTGTAGCAATCTCCTACTGCATAGCTGTCAAGGCAGCTGTCACTGGGTCGGGTTATCCATCTGCAACCACCGTCTCACTATTGTTCTGGGTCCTCACCATGGCACTGCACATGTCACATAACAGGGTGAGTTGATCAGGCTCACACTCAATGATCACACATGCAATAGTCATAATGAACACCTAGACCATTTGTGAACAACACACAATTCACCATACATAATGCGTCCCCATAAAATTGCTCTAATACCATAAAATGTAACGACCCGTATGCATCTGGTTCATTAACATTGATTTACAGTTAAGCGCAGCAATTATCATAGATACTTAAAATGGAAGCAGTAAACAAAATGACGTCATAAAGCATCATTAACAACATCAACTGTACATCATATATGGTGAATTCTCATAATATAGAAAGTATATTTATCAAAACTGTACATGTTTCTCTCTTAGGTACAAAACATAGGCATAAAACAAAAAAAAATAGAGCCAACATGCTCTTCAATCTATGCCTAGGGTTCCCTCAGAACCATATCCCTCTACTCGGGCCTCTTGCCCTGGGATCTATCAGCCATTCCCTGAGCATCACTTGCAAAAAAAACATGATCCCAACAGGGGTGAGATAACAATCTCAGTAAACTCAGGGTCCTTGAAGGTCTTTCCTCCCCCTGGTTCACTTCCACGACATATAATATCAAAATTTGCATCACACACACAATCCAGCCATCACGGCTCCCATAAAACATATCACATATATATCATAACACAGGTGAACAATATAATAGATATGCACCTATATCACATGGTCTGAGAGAGATCATCCACCCAGTGGTACAATCCTCCAGGACTCCATCCAATGTCTAAGGAAGATCATCTGATTAGGTACATTCCCTTAGGACTTAATTCAATGCCTAAGGAAGATCATCTGAACAGGTACATTCCCTTAGGACCTCATTGGATACCTATGGAAATTCCGAGGGAAGATCATCTGTGACAGGTACATTTCCAACGGAAATCCATAGTACTCTATTCTACTGGCCAGAGAAAACTCATCAATCAACAACACATCATCACAGTGCATATCATATACATGTTCCAATAAAACAGTAACACACAATTTCAATACACATGACATGCAATAACCATCACCCCCTCGGGTGTGATGGAACACAAGTAAGGGAAACACTCCCAAGAACAAAGAGCTTACCTGCTCTCAGCGCTACACCGGCTCTCCCGGCTTCGTGGTCACAACCACCAGCAATATCACTATCACGCCCTACACAAGGCATAAAACAATCAATCAATAACGGTCCTCAGCGTTAGAATGAAAGGAAACACTATTTCTTTCCATTAAAACCTCATTGTTCTCTATCTTAGAGTTAACAGAGGTAACCACCTTGTAGGTGATTCACAGACCCTCAACAGGATCTATCTTGGTCCAACCAAGAGTTTAGAGTCCCTCTAGACTCTGCATAAGCTAATTCAAAGCTCTAATCAGACCATATATCAACAATTTTTCAACTTGGCTAAAACAGTTATATCAATACGTTTTCACCGTTTATTTAGCCTTCCGAACAACTTTTGTAAAGGCACTTAAGCTCATATCTATCCTAACACCTTCCCTTTCATCAACATTCTTCTTACTCATACCTATCTTAGGGTCAAAACCAAACTTCATCAGAATTCATGATTCAAAGCTTAGTATTCATTAGAACAACCCCTTGATCATACATTTCTAAAGAATCCAAGCCTAATTCCAGCCCTAACACAATTTGGTTACTATTCATCCCAAGAACCATTTCATAAAACAATCGGTAAAACTTGAGTTTCTTACCTCTAAATTGTCGAGGAAAGCTGGAGGATCACTTCTCTAAGCTTTGGCGTCCTTGAATCGCCTTCTATCTCCTCCAAAACTCAGTTTCCAAAGTTCCCTAGGGAACAAGATTTATCCGTTTGATGGTTCTTTCGACGAATTGAAGCTGGAAACTAGCTCATGGAGGGGTTCTAATCAACTTTCTAGTTGGTTGTGAAGTGTTTAGATGAAGTATGGAGAAGATATGGAGCATCTATGGTCATTAATGGCTGCCTTAGGTCAGAGGAAGAAGAGGGAAGGGTTTTTCTCTCTCAAAAAAAATGTGAAAATGGCCTTTTATAGGCCCCCAGCTGCGTTCCCACGCTAATAGCGCCGCACCCCACGCTAATCTCGCCACCAATTCGAAAGAAAGGACTTCCTCGGTAGAGTCAGTAACATATCCAAGTTTGCCTGTATTTCATGCATGCCATATTGTAACATAATGACATGTGTGTCAGAAAACAATAAAGTAAAGAACAAAATAATAATAACAAAAAATAAAAGTAGCCAAATATGAAAAGTAAATAAAGAAAGACAATATATAAACACTGGAATCCAACTAATTGTATCAGGGTCCCTAAATAATAATAATAGCAAATCAAGCTTTTATGAAAAGCACCATCAGCCTCTGCCACAACCAACAAGGCACAATGAATTTGAATAGGTAAAAGCATCCTAAAAAGACATAATACTTAATTTACAATTATAAAATTACATCCTAGAAAACAACTATAGTCAAGTAATAGATTTATAGTTAGTAAAGACTTGTCCATTTATTTTTCCAGTAGCATTCATTTAAGAACTAACTCCACCTATGATCTCATAGCCATTCCCAATTCAACCAATATAAAACTTATCAAAACCCTAAACATGAATAACTCAATTCATTTGCTCCACTATTTTTTAGGAAAATGTTACAATAACCTTTACAATTGTCAGGATTCATGTGTCAATAAAATATCAAGGCCAAACAGTACAGGAAAGGTAACTAAAGCACACAAGTTAATTGATATTGTAATTCATTTATTGGGGATTTTTTTTCTTGTTAAAACATAACTGGATAAGATAGCAAAAAACTTGAGAATAAGGTATTCCCACCTCCAGAGCTGCCTTAAGTACCCAGCAAATCAAATGACATAGATGAACTTGAATCTGGATCACCACTGACATAACAAAAGAGGATGAGTTATCCTCAAGGAACAAGGGGAAAAAAGAGAGAGAAATTACAAAGGGTTAGAAAACCAATACCAGTTGGGTGTCAAAAACTTCCTGGAAAATGTCCTTGAATCTTCACAAAAGCAAAGAATTAAAAATGTGCTTGAGGATTTGATTAACTAAAATTACAATGGTATCTCACTTAGAATTGAAGAGAAATTAAATACAAAGAAAGATGAACAACAAATATACTGACCTTCCATCATATTTCTTTAAAATGGTATTTTTAGAGCTAAGATAGAGAGGCCATTTCTTCTTGTAAGCTAGGTTCATCGAAGCCTCAGCAACAGCTTGAATGGACTGTTTGAATACCAAATACAACAGTTTATTTATCACCAAGGGAGTCAAAATTCTTTCTGAGAAGAATAATAAAAGAAAACATCATGCAGATGAAAACCTCATTAGTATTATATCATCAATATGCAAGGAACCAAGCAATGGTTCTAATATATGAACGAGAAGAACCCTTCTTGAAGGAGTTCTCTTGATTGTCACCTGTGGTGGCATGGTGTGATTTTCCTTGGTAATCTTTTTCTTCTTCATAGGATCCTTTGTCTCTATAGCTATCATTAAACCTGAACTCAACTCACTTCTTGAGCAACTTTTGTAGTTGAGCCAAGTAGTATTGGTTGTAGAGCAAATCATTGCCATATCTAGGGCCATGTCTATCCCAAGGTGAAAGGTAGATCCCTACATCAATTCGTTGTGTTGCTTTTGAATCATTTGAAAAAGCATACAATTTTTTTACTAAAATATAACAACACTTACAAAATTCTGACTGGAAAGTAAACTTGGGCCAAAAAAGAAAAAGATTCAATGCTAGATGGAGTGAGAATTTAGAAAGCGGGAAACACTGGACTGGAATATGCCAACATAAATAGTTAGCCTCACGAAGTCTTCAAATAAATAATCATACACTATAATTTTAGAACTTCATGGCCCACATCAAGTGCTATGAGTGCTCTGTGCTCTCTTAAGCTGATTCTGGTCTTTTCTTTTTATCCTTGATTTGGGGGCTGTGTAAGGAGGATTCCTGATCCTCTCTGTATCGGTCTTCCCTTTTATTAAATTCTTTTATCAAAGGAAATAGATCAATTTCCTGATTATTTAAATCAACAGTTCCAAATGTTATTTTCTATTTATTAACTACATGTATTAATTTCTTCTGAAGCTTCGTAATCAATAATCCTGTGCTTAAATGTAAGTTTCTAGAATTGAAAAATGTACTGATTAGACCAAAGTTTCAAAAATTAATGACCTCAATACAATTAACCTGAAACAAATGGCAATAAACAACTATGCCAGATTAAAGAATAAGGACAGAGGGAAAGAAAGGAGCAATCATTTCTATAAATAAAAGCAGAAAGAATTCATTTTCAGGAAATAAAAAACAATTAGCCAACAATGGCAGGCATAAAGTAAATTATAAGCAAAACCAACAAATTTGCTTAAAACTTCATGGCCATTTAATGAAAAGAAATCACAGGAATGAAAAGAAATCCAATTAATGACATAACTTCTGCTAAAAGTGTCTGCAAAGTGTAATTCCATTACAGGATGTAGACAGAAAAGAAAAAAAAAAAAGGACCCGCATAAGTTTTTTCTTTATTAATGAAAAGAAATTAAAAAACATTTTAACATTTACAAATTTATCCGATATTATCGTATTAAAATATAATAAAAAATCAATATAAATACATTTTTCTTCGGTTTTTAATTTGAATAATAGTTTTTTTTTACTTTTTATTACGATTAAATGAAACAATAAATATATACAACTCTTTTTTTAATGAAATAGAGAAATACAACATTCTTGACGTGAATATTTGTTTATAAAATTGACATTACTCACTATAAGTTATTATTTTAAAAAATATGTATAAAAAAATGGCCAGTAGAGTTACTATATACTTACTACTTATGTGATTATTAGATTTTTTAAAAAATATAAAAAAAAATAAAAATTACAATATACTAATAAGTAATTAGTTTAGATTTAGAGGATATACATTTATTTTTAAACTAAAATTTTGAATTCCAACGTTATATTGATACATGATAAAAACTCTTATTAGAAGAATTAAATATACGGAACTGTATATGTTTTATCTGGACTAAAATTACTTCCAATAGTTAAAATTATGAGCAACAGTAATAATCAGATTTTTTCTATCTTTAATAATGGATACTGTCAAATTAAGTGTTCCAAGTTAGTGAATGCAAGTATTCAACATGGAATTTAAAGGAAGTGAGAGATATTAGCTTGGCATGAAATTCAGTTCTGAGAGGCTGCGAACATATCAAAGAGTGAAGCATCACTGTACAAAAAAAATTAGCAAGGAAATATCATAGAGGTGAACAAAGAAAGCAAGTTATTAAAGCAAAGCACAGTATGAAATTGAGCTCAATAGGACTTGACTATTTGTGCTTAAAAAATCTAGTATGACTTGTAACTTCAGAACTGAGGGGGAGCTTAGTTTCTCTTAAAGTTACTTACAACTCAGCAGATAGCTTCTCTAGCTCATTGTTGTCAAGATCGCGCGCAAGATCGTAAACTCGTACGATCTTGCGATTTTAAGAGGCGTCCACGAGCCAACTAGGAGGGAGGATCGTCAGCTTCGCAGATCGTTGACGGATCGCGCGGTAACTCGCGATGTGGACGGATCGACGATCCGTGTCGATCTCAGCTGAAGAAAAAAATAATAATAATAATTGCTTCATGGGTCGGGTTCGTTTGAACCCGATTTGAATCTCACCTTTTAGATTCGATTAGGCTCGAGCTCGAGGATTTGGAACTCAGGACTCAGAAGCTTTCCCTGCGGTTTGCGGTCTGCGCCTCTTTCTTTCGTCATCGTCACTGCTGCTCTTCGGTCTTCGCCACTGCTCGTCACCGCCGCTCGTCACCGCTGCTCGTCGTTGCGCTGCTCGTCACTGGTGGTCGCTGCTAATCGTCGCCGTTCGGTCGTGGACTGGTGCGCGTGGTGTGTTTGCTTCGTTGCTGGTGTTGTGCTTTACTTCAGCACCTCAGAGCAATCGAGCACATAGGAAGAAGAAGAAGTGGGTGAGAGAAGATGAGTGAGGCGCTAGGTTTATAAATGGGCCAGTTTTCTTCCTGTACCCCTTTTTCGCTTTTTATACTCCTCTTTCTGCTCATTTTTTTCCTAAATATGGGCCAGATTCACAATATTACTTTCTGCACCCCTTTATTTATTTTATGCAGTTTCTATTTTACATATATACGTAACTCTTACGATCCGAGTTATGATCCTCGAGTTCTGATCTTTTTACCCCCCTTCCGATCCTTTTCTGATCCTCGAGTTTGACAACATTGCTCTAGCTTGAGGGGGAGTGTTGAAAATAGAAGCTATATCATTTGTACTACAGGCAGTAGATAGCCTCTTAAGTTACAATAAAATAACACTCACATGCTATACACTTGCGTAATAATGATCATTATTACTTTAGTATCAAACCAAAGAACTAATTAGTCAATAAAAAACAAGAGGAGGCTGGTCAAGATAGCACAAAAACAAGATTCAAAGGACAAGAAAAAGGAAACTAAAAAAGAGCAATACAACCTAAGCAGACAAGTGATTCAAAACTCAATCAAGTTTGAGAAAGAACGTGATACCCTAATCAATAGAAACACTCAAGTACCAGCTCCACAGCTTACGGCATGAGTTTGGCATCCACTTTCCCTTAAGATTTTTTTTTTTTTAAAAAAAGAACCCTTTCAAATTCGCATAAATAAACAAAAGCATTAGAAATATAAAAGAACCAAGGTCAAATGAAAATTTCTGCTCCAAAATAAGACCCAAAACTGAGAAAACGGAAGTACTGATGCTTTGCACCAGCTAACTCTACTGATTTGACTGTTATGTAATACTAATTCGTGCTTTGCTTTCAGTACCAACAATCACATATTCACATTTATCCCCTTATTGATACCATCCAATCTTCATACTTCATAGGCAGAAATACTTCAACTAATAATTGATAAACGAAATACGTTTCATGATACCAGAAAAATGCAAGTTCAAACCAATTTTGAACATGTCTAACCTTGGTCGGAAGATGAAGCCTCGACGGAAGACACAATGAACTGTGCGCGACGATGGCTGGATGATGACGTCGACGGTGTGACGATGGCTGGACCTGGACGTTGACGGCGCGTCGCTGGATGGGTGGAGACCGGAACGCTGGAGCTGGACGGTGCCGCGGCTGTGCGTGCTGCTGTTGCGAGACTGAAGAATGAAGATTGAAGAAGAAAACGAAAAAAAATCCTAAACCTAAGTGAAATGGCATCGTTTTGCTCCTCACTGAAGAAAAAAAAATATGTTGACCCGGTCCGGGTTGGAGGATCGGCCACAACCCAGCAGGATCGAATGGGCGAAAACGGGTTATTGACATGCCTGATCCGATCCGGTCTCTGGATCACGGTCTGACCTGTCGGACTGGTCGGGTTGGTCTAATTTTAAAAACTGTGAACACAATCACCTGACTTAAGCTTTCGAGCTTTGCATATTTAACCTAATAAAATATTAGGGTGTGAATTGTGTTATGTTATCGTGATTCAAACGAGGTAGGATTGATTTTTAAAAAATCCTATTTAATTTGAAATTAGTCTTTCTTTACCTAAAAAAAAGAAAAAAGTTTGTCTTTAATATTCTTCAAATCAAGTGAGTTAGTTAAGAAAGATCAATTAAAAAAGATCGGATTGTAAGTTATATATGTGTAGACAAATTGTTTTATAAACATTGAGATGCTTTGTGATTTCAAAAATGATCCTAGTTTCATTTAAAGTTAGTCTTTAATATTTGTCAAATTAGGTGTTAAGAACTATCAATTAGAAAGGATAGGATTGTGTAAGTTACTTAAAAAGTGTATAGACAAATTGTTTTTAAAAGTTGAAATGTTTTCTGATTTTTAAAAAATTCTAATTTGATCTGATGTTAGTCTTGAATATTCATCAAATCAGGTGAGTTAAAGATCAATTTTTTTTGACAAACAGATAATCATGGCTTTTCTGTTGATAATTAATTCACGAATACAATTGGGAACATAATTAAAGAACTGGCTGCGAGCATAAAATCTTGAACCTCTTGCTAAAAAATGAGCTACATAATTCGCTTGTCGTCTTACAAAACTCACCCTGGAGTTTGAAAGGGAATTAAAAGAAAAATGACACTAATTAATGATGGATGGTAATTAATGTGTTTGGAAAGCAAGTCTGCTATTGAAATTATCTACTAAAATCTGAGTCCACATCAAAATAGACGTTGCTGGGATGAAGTTGAGATGCTAGTTGGATAGCTTGATATAAGGACCATGATTCAGCTTCAATGACTGATGGAAGACCATTATATAAAGTTATTTTTGCACAGAAAAATTCACCTCTATCATTTCTGAAACAAATACTAATACCAAAACTGGAAATATCATTGTAAAATGCAGCATCAACATTGCATTTCAAGTCTCCTTGCTGCGGAGGGAACCATGTGTAGGTAGCTTTTGTCATTTGATTCACTTGATGGCTGTGAGAAGTTGCCCGAGCTGATTGCCATTCTACATGTAGTTGCGATGCTGCATTAATAGAAATTGATGTTAGCTTTTCTATATCATCCCAAAGTTTTTCATTTCTTTTGTTCCATAGGCACCATATATTTATTGCAAATCTGTTTTTAACTTCAGATTGCAAATTCTGCAGAAGATTGAACACAAGTTCATGGAAGCTTTCAAATTCATTCATCAGATGATCAGCAGCATAACATAAACTAGCTTTCTCCCATACTTGTATGGCCCGAGGACAGCTAAGAAATATATGCCACGAGTTTTCTATATCATTCAAACAGTGAACACAAACACTTGGACATTGAATACCTTTTTCGTTCAATCTTTCACGTGTGGGCAAACAGCATCTTAGTACTCTCCACAAGAAATGTTTGATCTTAGGCAGGACATGGAGCTTCCAAATATCAAGCCAATTACCAGTTGCCTTTAGGTGATCCGTCTCAAGGATGTCTTCCATGATGGTAGACACTTTTTACTGTGTATGATCCATCTTTGCTACAGCTCCAAACAAGATTTTCAAAGGGATTTTCAGGATGTGTTGAGCATCTTCAGCATTGAAAAATTCCTTTATTAGGTGCTTGTTCCATTCATGAGTGTCTTGGATGATGAGAGAGGCTACTGTTAAATTTTCAATACCTGCAATAGGAGGGGGAACAACACAAGGATTCGAATTTTGGTGAAGCCAAGGTTGATTCTAGACATCTATGGATTTACTACCATTTCCAACTCTCCGCCTAAAAATTTGTCTTACTACCACATGTGAAGCATAGAGACTATGCCAAACAAAACTTGGATTGTGCCAAGTTGAGCATCCAAGAAATTCTCTGGTGGAAAATATTTTGCTTTAAATACCTTTGAAAAAGTATTATCTTAGGTTGGTCACTAATCTCCAACCTTGCTTTCCTAGCATAACAACCAACCTTGCTTCCCTAGCATAACAAGATTAAAAATATGCATATGTCTGAAACCCAAGCCTCCAAATTCTTTTTCATTGAAAGTTTTTCCCATTTGAGTCCGTGAATTCCTTTTGATACATTGTTGTTTGAAGTGAGTTAAGATCAGTTAGGAAAGATTAGATTGTGCAAGTTACATAAAATTGTGTGGTGTAAAATCTAAATAATTAATATATAGTAATTCAATGGATTATATAAAAATACATGAAAATTTTATTTCTATTAATTTGGAAGTATATTTATAACTATATATATGTATGTATATATTATTTAGTTTGTATTTTTTTTAAAAAGTTTTAGTTTTATTTAAAACTAGTTATCTCTTCCAAAATATATTTATAAAAAAACATTTTGTAAAATTAATTGAATTTATACTGACCAATTTAATGATAATAAGAATATTAAAATGCAATAAAGTAAAACAATAAAATTTAAGATATGTTAAAATTAATAAAATTTTATTTTAATAATAATTTGGTGTGTATATATATCTTTGTTGGGATGAGTGACAGAATGAAAAAAAAAATTGAAAACATACAAAGGGCTTAATACAAAAGCTTGAATGAAAATATAATGTCTGTACTTTATAGATAGATACATACACCAAATTGAATGAAAAAAATTGAAAACATTGCAAATAAATGAAAAACATCATGTTTTTGGATTCGAAGAGAATACTCTCAAAAAATTAGTAAAAGCTAGTGAAGGGGCTTATTTTTAAGCTCTTTTTTTTTCATCTTTTTTGTAATAAAAATAAACTTCTTTTTATGTAAAAGTGTTTGGCCTAACTCTTCCTTAAAAGGAGAAGAAAAAAGTTGGCTCAAACATATCCTATATTTATGAAATAGAGTCCATAAATATGCACTAACCAATTTGATTTTGTACATGACAATATTGAGTTGCAACAGGGAAGAAATAAGGAAAAACAAGAGCAGCCACACGGACTACTATAGTGAGTCCAGTGATACTAGAGTAGAGTGGAGTCAAAAGGTATGGTATAACAGCCTTTCCGAGCGAGCCTCTGGGATCTCCTCTAATGAAAAATAAAATATCATATGTTCTACAAAAGTAATTCTAACTACTTTTGATGCAAAAAAGAAAAGCGTGCATATAACAAAACATCTATTTATTCTTGATTTGATAAAATTCTTCCATAACTTCTTCCTTTTTGAAAGCCTTTACAATATCTTTTTCAATGTGAATAGTGAAAGTATCTACAAGAAACTCATCTACCATTTTCTTGTGAAGTCCTTTTTTCACAAGCTTCATGGCTGAAAGAGCACATTCCGTAGAAGTAGTTGAAATTAGGAGAGCCAACACAAGACAAATTACTTTATTAACTAAATGATAAATTGTTGATTTTCCTTAAACTATCAATATTGTACATAGCTCGAAAATTGTTGAAATATCTTGAAATACATAATGCTTTTAAACAATAAGCTCGTAATGTTGAAATTGAATCTTCAAATGAACCTTCTCTTAATCAGTGAAATCCTTTGCAATTAAATTGCATATGTTATGAACTTTGAAGGATTTAAAAGCATCCTTAGGACTAAAAGTTGAGCTAAGAAGGAGTAATTGCACAATTTGGTCACAAAATCTGTTATTCAACTCTTGAAATTGAAAGTTTGTGATTTCAGTAAATATGTCATATCTCAAATGATGTTCTACAATTGCAAAAGTATCATATATAATTGAGCTCATAAATATTACCTATTCCAATCGCGAATATCAATAGCATGGCCAGTTCAAAAAAGTTGTCACATTCCCAAGTAGTGGCTCCCACGCATCATCTCTTAGCTTTTGAAGTAATGTTTTTGTTGTTACTTCATTCTTCACAAAAAGATAGCATGATAAACAATAGATGACATCATTCTTAGGCGAGTACTCCAACCAATATGGATGTGAATCAAATCAAGAAACTTGAAATATAATCCTCAACGATTCTTCCCTTCTAATTAAAAAAAGATAGTTTATGCTCCTTTGGTTGATATGGACCAACCTTAAGGTAAGAATGTTGTATTTCATCTCTTTGATTAAAAGGAAACTTGTTAGCATTCATTTCTTCTGCCTGAATTTTTCTACATTTCCAATGTCGTTCATCAAGATTAGATCTTTGAGGTGAAACATTTGAAGCTTGTGGCATAGTAGTAGGTTGAGATAGATCAACATTGTTGTCTTCTTTCTTGAAAAATGAAAAAAGCTTTCTTTGAGTTGTCATCTTCAATAATGAAACTACACATTTTTTTCAAAAACAAATAACATAAAAATAACATTAAAAAGTAATCTAATAAGTCCAAATAAACATAGTTGAAGTAACTACGAATTGAAACAAGCATATTATTCTCAAAGCAAATAAGTAAGGGAATTTAATTTCAGTCATTTGGAACATTGATTAATTGGGAATTGGGTTATATATTGGTGGTTGAATATATAAGAACAAATTGTTTAATAAAACAAGTTCAATCCCTTGATACCATGACCCTATCAACTTTACTCTTTGTTTTGTCGCACCAAAGGGATGTCCTCAAGTCCACATCATTAATAAATTTATTGAAGCCTCTACATTTCCCATTTCTATGATCGCTCCCCCCTTATCTTTCCTCCAACCTCCTCACAATTAAAATCATCCAAAACACACCACATCTTATTGTTACTATTAGTTTTTTAACTTTCAAGTCACCCCACATTTTTTTCAAATTAGAGAGTATAATGTTGTAATAAATTGATGGCTTGATTACATTTTTTGTCCTCTTTTTTTTTATTTCACGAATTTTGACCTTATTTTTTTCTTTTGCAAACTGCCTCACTAATTTACTTTGGTACATTTGGTCCAAACATTAACTATCTTTGAAATTGTAAATATTGTGATGACATGACACTACTACATGCATTTTGACATGGATTTATAGCGTTATGTGACATTATTTAAATGTTTGTTATTAAGTGATACAACGGAATTAAAAAAAAAAAAACACAATAATAACATGAAAATGAAGCAAAATATATTGTAAGCAAAGTGGTCTTTAGTTATTTTGTAAAACATAATTAGACAGTCAATATCATACCTTCATGAAGTTACCACTAAGGAAGAAGAGAGAGAAATTATCAAATACCAATGGAGGGACCAAATTCACTTCATTCAAGTAATAAAGATTTTGACACATAATTGAAGATACCATAGATTATTGCAGAATGAGTCCAATCTCCCCTAAAACCCATGTGTTTATGCAACATTGTATTCCATTAATTTATTATTTGACATGTTAGTGGCTCTTATGTGTCTCGTTCATTGCATGGTGGTCCCTTATTCCTTCTTATGATGTTTAATAAGGGTTATTTAAATTGATGAACCATAATTATTTCCCTAACATGAAACTATTTTTTTTTTAAATTTCGTAGAGCCTTAATCCTTATTTTGAAATCAAACTAGAGTTTATAAATTTTGGGGGCTTTTAATGCCTTTTTTTCTAAAATCATTATAAGTTTCATGGGTTGTAACCCCTTTTTGAAATCAAATTAAGGTTTATAAAATCGTATGGATTAATTCTTCCAAACACAAAATCTTAAAAATAAAAGAAACACAATTAAATTTTTTTTATCCAAACACAAAATCTTGAAAATAAAATAATTTTAATTGATACATTTTAATTTCCTTAAATTTTAAATTCCCTGAAATTTTAAAATACTCCATCCAAACATACTCTTAGGGATTATAATTCCATGGCCATTTGAACCTTTTTGTCTATAAGTAAATTAAGTTTATAAAATCTCATTTTTGACATTAAATTAGGGTTTTTCAATTTTGTGACCCAATAATCCTTTCAATTTTGTGGCTTAGTAATCCTTTTCTATGAAATTAAAGTAAGGTTTTTAATTTCGTGGTCCCTTAATTATTTTTCCAAAATTAAATTAGGATTTTTAATTTCGTGTCCCAATAATCCTTTTTAAATTAGATTAGTTTTTAATTTTATTTTGTGGCCCTTAATCCCTTATATAAATTGAATTAGGGTATTTTTGGTAGACCCTTTGTCTTTTTCTGAAATTAATTTTGGATTTGTTAATTTGGTGGTGCCTTAATATCAATAAATGAATTATGTTGTAATTTCAAATTACAATTTTATGTTGTGGTTGTCCTATAAATGAAATTGTTTGTGGGAAGATGCTTGGGTGCCTCAGTTGGGTACATTAAAAGATCACAATGATTTTAAGGTTGGTAACCAACATGATATGAAAGTTTGTATGTTTGTTAATCATGCACGCCAATTTGACGAAAGGTATTTAGCTCAATTATTCCCGCTAAATATTGTTGATCAAATTAAGCACATTAATCCGCCAATGAGGTCTAATAAAGATGATTTAGTCAAGTGGGCGTTATCATCAGATGGATGTTTCTCTACCAAACTAGCTTATGAAAGTTTTGTTAGTTTAATGTTAATTTCAAATGTTAATTATTTTAAAGTTGTTTGGTCTTGGTCTGTACATGAGAGAAACCAATTTCTTATTTGACATATTGTTCATGAATCCTTCCCACAAATGAGCTCTGAGTTAGGAGGCACATGACTATAGAGGATTCCTGTCCAATTTGTGGAAGTGTTTTGAAATCTTTGTTGCATACAATTCATGATTGTATAAAAGCTAAAACAATTTCATGTCTTGTTTGGGGTGGACATTGGTTACCATATTCCTATAGCTTAGACTTAACATCTTGAATTTCCAGGAATATTACTTGAAAAATAAACTCAAATAGTATGTGTTGGTGTTAGTTGTTCGGCTCTACGCTTGACAATTGCTTACGTGTTATGTTGTCATGTTTCAAATGGGAAGTGAATCTATCTTCACAAAATAACACGATTATTAAGAGATATGATATGATATTATGATTTTAAGTTTTGAACGTACCCTATCTATTTATGTGGTTGTGCACTTTGATTTGATTACATTTTTAGATTTTATTGTAGACAAATTTTTAAAGTTGAGATGTTTTCTAATTTTTAGAAAATCCTAATTTGATTTGAAGTTAGTCTTTAATATTCGTCAAATCAAGTGAGTTAAGAAAGATTGGATTGTGCAAGTTACACAAGATGTGTGCATAATATAAATAATAATATATAGTTATTCAACAAGTTATATAAAATACATGAAAAATATTTAAATGCAACTTATGAATGTAGATATCAGCATGACAATTCTTAATTGACATTGTTAGTATAATTTTAAATTAATGAAATTAAAAAACATAGAAAGAATCATTTGAGTAATAAATTAGTGTAAAATTAATGATTATTATGATATTAAAAAGTATTAGGGACTCGTCTAGAAACTTTCTTGGAGCGTTTTTGAGAAATCTTGGAGCAAAGTCTATTATTCAAGCTGAAATGCTAGGCATTCTGAATAGGGTAAGGTTAGTAAGAGAGCATGGGCACAGGTGCAATCCGATTCTGTTGAGGTCATTGATCTTCTCACTAAGGGCTGTGGAGACCAGCATTCATGCTTTCAAATCATACATGTAGTAGAGGAAACAATTACTACATCCATGAAAGTGTCTTTCAATCATGTTATTAGGAATTGCAATATTTCTGCAGATATTTTAGTTAATCTTTAGATGAGGGGATTATGTTCTATGTTTCTCCTCCTTTTATTATGGATTCATTAAGCGCAAATATAATTGCCTTAACGGGTTTGGTGTAAGCCTTTTCTTTTTCGGGGCTTTTGCCCTATTCATTTAGCTAAAGAAAAAGTATCATGTTGTAATAAATTGATAACTTGATTACATACTGTCCCTTTTTTATTTCATGCATTTTTACCTTTTTTTTTTTCTTTTGCAAATTTAATTTATTCATTAATTTACTTTAGTAAATTTGGTCCAAACACTATCTTTCTTTCAAATTGCAAACATTGTGATAACATGACACTGTTACATGGCTTTTGACGTGGATTAATAGCCTTTTGTGCCATTTTTTAAAGGCTTACTATTAAGTGATGAATATAAAAAATAATAATAGCATGAAAATGAAACAAAATGATGTTGTAGTTAAAGTCACCTCTAGTTTTTATTTTCTAAAAACATACGTGGTCATTCTCACACCTTCATGAAGTTTACCATGCCAATAGAGGGACCGCATTCAATCCTTGCAAGTGAGAAAGATTTTGACACACCATTGAAGATATCATAGATTAATGTGTAATGAGTCCAATCCCTAAAACCTATGTGTGTATGCAACATTGTATTTCATTAATCTAGGATTCTACATGTTAGAGGTTTTTATATGTTTCATTCAATGCATAGTGGTCCCTAAATAATTATCCATGATTCCTTCTTTTGTTGTTTAATAAGGGTTATTTAGAGTTGTGAAGCGTAATTATTTCTCTAACATTAAATTATGGTTTTTTAATTTCTTAGGGCCTTGTTCCTTATTCTGAAATCAAATTAAGATTTATAAATTTTGGGGGCTTTGAATCCTTTTTTCTAAAATTAAATTACATTTTATAAATTTTGTGGGATGTGATTCATTTTTGAAATAAAATCAGGCTTTTATAGCATATGGAATAATCCTTCCTTTAAAATCAAATTAGGGTTTATAAATTATATGACCTTTTGATATTTTTTGTTTATAATTAAATTAAGGTTTCTAATTTTGTTTCTATTTATTTTTTGTTTATAATTAAACTTTTTTATGAAATTAAATTGGGGTTTTAATTTCATGGGCCCTTAACTAGTTTTCCAAAATTAAATTAAGAGTTTTAATTTTGTGTCTTGATAATCCTTTTATTAAATTAAATTGGAATATTTTTTTTATTGCATGGCCCCTTAATTCCCTATATAATATCGAATTAAGTTTTTTTGATAAACCCTTGGTTCTTTTTCTAAAATTAGTTTTAGATTTGTTAATTTGGTGGCACCTTAATACCAATAAATGAATTATGTTGTTATTTCAAATTGCAATTTTATGATGCGATGGTCCTATGGTATAAAATTTACTTTTTATAAACTAGTAGACTTACTGAGCAATACAAAATCTGATTAAAGTTGAGACCTCACTAAAGATCGATGCGCTTGCTGAGGTTGAGAAAATGTGCCTTCATTGAGCCAAAGATGCCCTGATCGAAGAGCAGAAGATGCCTTGGGCAAGGCCAAACTAAATATTGGCTTGTCGTGGTTGATTTGGGGATGCTCAAGTTGAAATCAAGTTAAAGATGCCTTGACTGAGATTGAGACAAAGGTGTGGTATCCAAGGTTGAGGCAAAGATTTTGTCAAGTTTGAGCTAAATATACCCTACTCGAGATTGTACCAAAGATTCCTTGATCAAGGTTTAGTCAAAGATGCCCTAGGCGAGGCCAGGCTGACAATAGTTTAGCTGAGGTTGGGCTAAAGACATTTTGGTGAAAGTTGAGTTGAATATACTTGGACTAAGGTCAAGCTAAAAAATACTTTAGTCAAGGTCAAGTTAAACTTAACATCCTCAAATTTTTATCTTGAGCTTATAGTCATGTTTAAATTAATTATGGATATGTGATGATAGTTTGATATAAGAAAGATATGATATAATTTATTTGAATACAAGCTCTCCAAAACTATCCACACCAAAAATAGCTATAGTCACCAGTTTTAAAAAATTCATCTCTCTCATTTCTTACTCAAATTAGGCTTATGATATATGGAATTAAAGATCTAGATGTTAACTCCAACATATCAAAAATATAGCCAAAACTAGATTGTTGACTATTTGTAGTCACGAAAACACTAAGAGATGTTATTGTCCTAATTTGCGCCTGCTGGTAGCTTTGGAGTTTAGTTTTTAAAATACTATATCTAGAGTTTTAGAACTACAATTGAGACAGGTGATACATTGTTAGAAATCTTAGGAAGTCTAGTTTAACATACTAAAAGATGAGAATTTAATAACTTATGGATTAATGCAGATTATAGGAAGAACTGAACCATATATGTGAGATTTTTTTTTTTTGGCTCTTAGAAATTGGGCACAAAGGCTAAATATTTCATCCAAGCTTGGACCAATCAGAACTTTCTTCTTGGATACTCTAAATTCACGTGTTGTAGCCAAAGGAATATGCATGGGTACATGAATTAATAAAAATAGAAGTGGTAAACAAGAGTCAATGAGAAGTCAATAAAGTGAATGGGACAAGCTAAGTCCAAGATTCTTGAACAATCTTCTAAGGTTATCAACGTGGCAGCTAATCAACTTAGGAGTAAGAGATAATTTCAGCAAAGAGCATAAGAACCAATCAGATTTTGTTTCATGTCCAAGCCTTTCCACGTAGCATACAGCCAAGCTTAGGGAATCATTGATTTTTTTTAGAAACTACACACCAAATTCTAGGTGCAGCAGTGAATAGGTATGTGCAATTGTGGGTATGTTTGCTTTAGGTGAATCAAATAATAAAAACTAAGCTATTTAGGAAGACATCCACGTGCACATGGGTAATTAATGAAGGGAATATTTGTAATGATGATTAGATAAAGAGAATCTAGATATTTTCCTTAGTCAACCTAGGATCAAATTAGCTACTAAGTTTCATTTTAATTAATTCCTTTTTATCCTAACTAATTCCTTTCCATTATAACTAACTTAATTAATATAAATAGCTGATGAACTACAAAAAATTTGCAAGTAAACCTCTAGCTTCCAAGACTTACTCCCACGGCCAATAAGCTTTTCACTTGGTGCTTTGCTTTCAATTCTCACTTCCTTATTTGCTTAAACGATAGCCCCACTTCTATAGCCTCATATACTTCTCTTTTCTTCTTTTCTTTCATATAAACTATCCTTAGATTTCCATACTTGAAGACTTTAAAGAAGTACAACCACTTCTTGAAGAACTCGGACACAACTTCAACTAAGGTAGGCTAGGCTTCAATCATTAGTTAAGAGTTTATTTGAACTAATTTTTATGTGTAATGGTGCAAATTTATGGCTGACCCTAGTAGGCTGAATTTTCAGATCATTAAGCAGTATTTTATGATGTGATTATGTTGATTTAAGATCAGGATAGGTTGACGATTGAAATGCTGGAATTTTATTAATGTTTGAACTTGATCTTTGGTGACCTTTGGACTTGTTTTGATGGAAGTTGAATTGTTTGCATATATATATATATATATATATATGTGTGTGTATGTATGTATGTATGTATATATATATATGTTGGAACTGTTTTAAATTAGATTTAAGAAGTAGAGGTTGAAGGGAAGGTGGGTAAAAGGTTTAATTACTCAATGCGGACGAATGCCGAATGGAAGCCAATGTTAATATTTATAAACAGAGAACTACTAAAAAATACTTATATTGTTATTATGACGAGCAGCAAAACCCCTACAAAAACCACGTTCTGTGAAGCTACTAGCTAGCTGCAAAAAGAAGCATAGAAGAAGATGTATGGAATTGCGTTGATCGTCTCAAGCATTTGCATCGACACTTCTTCTCTGCCATTCAATTCGACAACAACCCAAAGTCGCAAATCCGAGAAAGTAAGCTCAACAAAAAAAACTCTTTCCCTCTCAAAATGGCCGAAATAACAGTTTCTACCATTTCATTTTGTTCACTACAATTATTGTTCTCTTTGGATGATCTGAAAACTGCTCTGCGGAGAAGGGGCCCTGATAGCTTGGGGACCAAGAATGTTCTTCTGCAATTATTAGGTCCAAATGGAGTCTCTTCCTTCACGGAGGAAGACGACGATGACATGTCGTGTTTGGAACTCGACAACAACGCGGACGGTGCTGTCGAGTTCGCGAAACTTCATTTCTTCGACGCAACGTCGCAGCTTGGGGGAATTAACCCGGTTGTTCAACCACTCACGAATGCATTTGGAAATGTTCTCGTGTATAATGGTATTCATAAATCCTAAACCCTGAACTCTAAAAGGAAAAAAAGTTTTTTCATAAATTTAAATTAATTGATGGATAAGGTGATCTAAATTAGTTTTTCTAGAAGTTACTAATTTCTAACTTAAATAAGTTAATTTTAGCTTACGGAGAAGTATATTTCATTTTTTTTTCTTATTTACTTATCGCCTGTTGGGCCAAAATTTTAGAGGGATGTTGTGAAATGATGGGTTTGTTGGAACATGGAACACTCTGGATCTTGATTTTTGTTGTGCTTTTTAGGTGAGATTTTTGGAGGACTTCATCTTGCGAGTGATTGCAACGATGCTGAGTTTCTTGTGCAAACTCTAGGGGAGTGTTGCTCCTGTGGTTCTTGTGCAATTGATCATTGTGTTGAATGTGGGAAGAGTTCTATTGCGGTTGTTCTTTTTGTAATTAAAGGACCTTGGGCTATCATCTATTGGCAGGTAACATCGAGTTGTAAGTTTCTTTGTGTTTGAATCTTTTGCTGTATGGTTTGTGTGGATGCAATGTCAGAGGTTGTGCTTTCATTGTGTTTTGTAGGATAGTTTGAGGACTCTTTGGTTTAGCCGAGATGCGTTTGGTAGGCAGAGCCTAGTTGTTCACTGGCCGACAGTAGATGACTCAACCTTTCTGCTTTCTTCTGTGTCACCTATTTCATCGGTTCAGCAGGCCTCTGGAATGTAATACATGAAACAACTATAGTATCTTGCACTTATGGTTCAATTTCTGTGCACTAGAACTAGAGTGATCTGAATAGAGTCTATTGCCATGCAGTAAACTATTGACTGTTATTGTATTTTAGCGTTGGGGGGAATGTACTGTAAAGTTTAAACTATGCACTCAGTATGGTCTTGATATAGATGGTTATATGTAACACAGACAAACAAGGGTGTGACTGATTTTAGGATATTTTTTGCTTCCGTATTTGTTGCTTCTTGGATGACTTCTGCGTCCTGTTCTTTTGATATAATAGGTGCTGGTTTTCAACAGATGGGAAATGGTGGTAAAGAGAAAAATATAATCTTATAGTAAGTAAATAAAAAAAAAAAAAATTCAGCAGAACTGCTCCCTCTGCGGAAGAGCCCGTAGATCACTATCCCTTGCCACATATTTTTCTGCCTTTCTCTCCTTCCTTTCCCTCAGCTCTTATCCCATTCCACCTTTGCTTATCTTCTAAACATTTTCCTTCTCTACATGATTAAGGTGGTTTTGGCACGTTATGAGAAGGCCACTGAATGCTCCCGTAAGAACAAGAGTTTGTTACTAAGAACTTGACACAAATAGAAGTAGAGGTCTACTGAAACTTGCCTGGGGAAAGGTAGTTAAACAAGACCTAATGGAGTGGGATATAGATTGACAGATGGTATGTTTTAGGCTGGAGTGGAGAAAAGCTATAAGCTTGGTGGAAGGTTATACCCATTAGTAGTTCTATGTTTCAATCGTTTTCTTGTTTTAGTTCTTTTCCTCTTTTTTTTTTTTTTTTTT
>PYAF01004326.1:1745611-1760126 GCA_007407185.1 Glycine tomentella | reverse complement strand
CAATAATATTATAAATGTTTTTACATCTTACAAGTATAATAGTATCTCTTTTATTATTTTATAGAAAATAATAAAAATATCAAAACAAATGAGTAAAGCAAATATCTTACATGTTTAATGCAAAGTAAAGAATTTATAAATGTAAAAAAATTAAAATACAATTTAAATATTTTCCACAGAATTTTTACGTAGATAAATTCGTCGAAAATTAAAATATTTCTCACGGAATATTTGACGATGAAAATTTCCGTCAGAAACCTAAGTATTACCGACAGAATTTTTTTGACGAAAAATAATTCGGCGGAAATTCATAAATTTTGTACAAAATATTTTCGGTCGGAAATGCTAAAATTACCTACGGAAATATCCGTCGGATATACTAAAATTACCGACAGAATTTTGTCCGTCAGAAATTACCGACGGAAATTGAATTATTTTTCACGGAATAATTTCCGATAAATATTTCCGTCGGTAATGTAAATATTTTCGACGGAATATTTTCGACCGAAAATAATCTGTCGGAAAATATTTTCCGTGGGAAAAATCTGTCGGAAAATATTTTCTATCGGAAATATTAAAATTACCGACGGAATGTTATCCGTCGGAAATATTCCGTCTGGTAATTTGCTTTTTTTCCAGTTTTCTTATACCAGTGGATTGCATTTGAACCCCCGGCCCCCAAAATAAAAAATTATATGCAGTCTTTAGAATCTTAACCTCCTGTTGTTCTGAATATAAAAGGCAGTTTTTCAGACACTTTTTTTTAGCAAATTATAACCTTTTCTGTTGGAAGTCCAAAAAAAAAAAAAAAAAAAATAGATTCCTAAACCTGAATCTCATAGTTAATGTATTTCTTGAAGGTTGCTGAATTGCCTGGTTTATATGAAGCAGCAGTTCTGCCAAAACGAGCAATCCAGGTGTGCATCTCTGAAACTTTACACTTGAATTTTACTTGATGTAAAATGGACAGTGGGGTTCTAAAACTATGCAAAACCATTAAAGGAAGAAAATATGCTTTTGAGGGTTTGCAATTTTTAAATAAATATTCTAGGTTTATTATTAGATTTTAATCTACTCTTTCAGAATACAGTTGTTCCATTCGTTCAACAGTGTTTTGTACTCTGCTGATTCACCTGTGAACCGGAACCGCGTATTACCTTTTCCGTAGATCTCATGTTAGATGTCAATAGACTTTTGTTATTGCTGGAATGCATTGAAGAACTAAAATGTATAACTGTTACGAGTTTAGTGAAAACCTATTATATTTTTCTGACAAACTGTTTTATTTTAACTTTTAAGAAACTAACTTGTGTATTAAGGAAATAATAACCAGAGGATGCAATTTCACTAGATCAGGCAATGACTATACTTTGTTTATAAGTTGCTCATATGTATGTAGCTTGGTTAATTTCCACTCTTGCCTAGTGATTAATGTGTCTTTCTGTTATATGTTTATTGTTGTAGTTTGGTTCAAGAATTTCTAGGGAATCAAATCCGAAGAATTTTGGAAGCAATCGAGCAGCAAATCAGGCATCGGCTGGCAGTGTAAGGATTCATAGGAAATCCAATATTTGTTGATTCCTTTTCATAATTTGGCACGCGGTGTGCGTTATCCTTTCTGATCCAGATCATTAATAGACATAGTTGTTTAAAACCGTGTACCTATATATTTGATCAAGAAATTGGACAGCATTTTGGAACTACTTGAGATGTTATGCTTGATGGTACCTTACTATATCAGAAGGGTTTTGATCATATCTGTAAGGAGGATTCGATCCCCAGAGCTCTGCCTAACGCCAAAACTTCTGCGAGCTTGACCTCCAACGTGCTTGTAAACCACTTTTGAGTCTTGACTAGATACTGATTTTGAGATTAATTGTATGATACGATACAAGTTTATGGTGTTTTTCATGAACAACAATGTAATTAAAATTTAATCAATTTACGCATTAATTACTCTTTTGAAGTTTCAGATATATAGCAAATATTGCTTTTGTTTGGTGTACAATGTTGGCAAAAACATATATATTCGAAAGGCTTGTTCGCCATTCAGTTTTTCATAGAGAAAGAGTCCTTCTAGAGGATTAAACTCCATCTATTCTTTAGAGAAAAGTGCCGTACTCATCTGCAGCTACCTACTCATGATATCGTGCTTTGTGACTGGTTATATAAGTCTGTCTAGAGTCACGAAATTATTATTCCCATAGTCAAGTGGGTTTTATAGTTTGCCCAAAAAAAGCTTTTATTTGACAATGTTTTGTTTTGATTTTGACTTTTCTTTCAGATTATTGTGTTAGCTAAGTCGAAAAAAATAATATGTGGAACATACGAGGGGTAAAAGGCAAGCCAATATTGTTTCAAGGATCGAAACAAAGCTCACCTCCAATGATCAACACGAAACGGAAACAGTAACATTGTGAAACTATCAATTTAAGAACTCCATATAATTAATTACATTGTCAATGGCAGATTTAAAATGAGATGTTGTTCGAGGAGAGAGAACATGGGGCACATTTTTTTTCAGAGGAAGAATAATTCTTTTTAAAATTGTTTAAAACCCCCTAAAATTCATAGGGGTACCTTGATATGTTGTTAGAACTCATGTGATACTGCATATTCATGAACACCAGAGGCTCATTCTAAACTAAACTGGTGATTCGACACGTTCTAAAGAATTTAATAAAAAACGATTGAATTTCTTATAGAACCGATGAAAAATGTATCAGTATCACGTTACAGTAAGCAAACTATTATTTGGAACTTTTGCAGTATCAAAAGAGACAATTAAAAGAGCAAGAGGAATGCAAAGTGAAAGAGAGTGACAACAAATGAATAATAGTTATGAAAAGTCAACAACAGTTTAAGAAAAACGGAGAACAGTTTTTTTTAATCTAAAATTGTAGGATGCATGCACCCACAAAAAAGAAAGAAACAAAATGAAATTACTTATATTTCTAAACGAGTTGACCACAATCCGGTCGACAAATTTGATGCCCTAAGGCCCTACATTATTCTTCTTCTTCTTCTCTACTTTTCCTTATATAAAAGAAATCACCATACAAAGAACTCCACTTTCTGATGGCAGCCTATATATATATATATATAGTCTCATATGCCCTTCATAGCGCCACAACATCAATGATATGGCTCTGGCTTTGGCAGGCCCTTCACTACGCCACAAATCAACGCGTACTCTGGAATGTTGTACTCGTCCCTCAGAGAACGCTCAGGAGTTAGAACACTGATGTACAATTGTTGTCCCAAGTAGCGATTCTCAGCAAGCTCCGACCTCAAGTTCCACACCCCAACGTTGTCGAATGATAACATGATCGCCGCCCACGATTTCGGGAACACTGGCATCGTGTGTCTGCTCACAGCATCAAGAAGGTTGTAGTTTTTCCTCTTCTCTGGAGTCCAAGTCCCAGGCTCAATCCTATAATACACATAATGAATTTGAAGAATGAGGAAATAAGTTAAACACTGACACTATAGTCTTATCATCAAAGTCACATGTATGATAACAAAAGCTTTGAAAATATTATACTAATATAAGTTTGAAGACTTAGTAATGATTTCTTATTGGTTTTGCAGTGTAAAAGAACTTTTTTGAGAGAATACTCACGCGACTGCGAAGAATGCATAACCGTTCAAATGGTAGGACTGAACGCTCTTCTCGGGGTTCTCGAAGATGATCTCGATGAAGGTGCGGTGTTGGAATTTGATAACATTGGGCTGCAAAACAACATTGTTTCGAACGTCTTGCGAGGGGTTATCGGAAATAGTGTCGTACTTAAACACCTTCTCAGGAACTCCAAAGTACTCAGCGAGCTTAATTGGGGTTTCCCCATCAACATGAGAAACGCCGTTAATAGCGTAACGGAGCTTCCCATTATCCCTGCTAACAGAGTTAATGAACTTCACAGTGCGGGTGATGTTAATCTGGCCGTAATGGTACGAGCCTTGTGGGTTGGGCCTGGCTGCAGAGGCCGTTAGGTTCCAGCGGAAGGAGCGGAACTGGTTCAAGGACCAGGCCCAGCCCACGGGGGCCTCAGGGATTTCAGGGCTGGCCGGGCCCTTTCCATTTGTGTAACGCATGATTCCCTTTCCGGTGAGGATGGATTTGGTGAAGCGTGTGGAGGCAACCATGTAGTAGTCTTTTGGTTCCTGGTTGGCGGTTACGAGGACGCCGAAGCACTGGCCAAGGTGTACGTCGAGGGAGTTGTAGGTGTTTTGAACAGTGTGGGACCCTTCCAACTCAACGAGCTTCAAGGGGTGGTTTTGGATTCTGAAGTTGATGGAGTTCTTGAGGCCCACGTTGCAGATTCTGTACTTGTAGGTCTTGCCAGGGATCATGGTGAAGAGGGGCTTGTCGGTGCCGTCGCCCTTGGCATTCTGGCCGTTTATTAGGACGGCCTGGGGACGACCGAGGGAGCGGCCACTGTCGAGAAGCTTGCGAAGGGTTGAGTGGCTCTTGGTGTACCAGTCACCGACCAGGACGGTGTAGTCATCCTCGGGGTCAGCATAGGGGACTGGGATGAGGAGACGGCTGTTGATGCGGAGGCCGCCGAAGCCTCCGGCGGCTCGGTGCAACCCTAGGCTAGGATAGTAGAAGTAGCTACCGATTTGGTCCTTCACCTGGAAGTGGTACGTGTAGTTTGTGCCTGGTTGGATGGGGCAATTGGTGCCGGGAGTACCATCTTCCCAACAATTCTTCCTTTGTTGGACTCCCGCCCTGCCAAAACCAACAAGAGAGAAAATGATAAATGTAATAAATGATATAACTAAGCTCTATTAGATTAGATTATGCCCGTTTAAGAGAGAGGAATATTATTTTTGCATGTAAAAAGAAATTATTTTTGAATTCAAATTCATGATAAGGATTTGGTTCAAAGGTGAAACTTTCGGATGGAATCAAAGAATAACACAATTTAAGAAACTAATTGATTGATAGTTTTGAGACTGCGTAGTATTGCGTACCAATAAAAAAGGATTTTTGAATCAATCAATAGATAGTGTCATGAATATGATTATATATGGATAAAAACAAGCATGTAATTTGTGTGGCAAATGTCTATAACATATGTACATTGTCGAGATTGAAATCTAGCTAGCTAGATCTAATTAGACATCATAAAGTTGTTTGTGCTGGAAAAGGATATTGATCAAAAAGTGTTGCATGCATGCATATATTTATTAATATATATACCAATGGAAAAGCAAGGGCTCGTCAAGGTTGTTGAAGACATTGACGACGATATTATTGTTGCTGGTGGAATTGATGTTGGGTCCAGGGAATTCATTGTTGATTAGAATAACCTGCTGGGGCACACCCGCTGGAGAAAGGGTGCCATACGTGACATTCCATGTGAAAAAGAAGTAAGGGTCTTCACTCTTCACAGGGAACATAGCCCCTGCGAAGAGACATAGCAACATTATTAACGATGTTACCCCACCACCCATGATGTCTTCTCTCAATTTCGATTTTATTTACTTACAGTTTGTATAGAACACTACTATATGATTCCATCTTAATTCTAACTTGTTATATACATATATATGTTTCACTTGTTGATTCTCAACCACTCAAAATCTCCGCTAAAGTCTCTCACCATTTCCCTTTGGTTATGCTCCTTGGAATGCGTACTTCCTCTTACTTCGCTTTTTCATGGTCAAAGCCGTTCGCTGTGCCTATTGTTAGAATGCTGAGATCTTGAATAAATCCACGCTTTTATGGGTTTTATCACTCACCATGTAGTTAACTCCATGAATATGCATGGCTTAATTTTTTCTTCTTCTAAAAATGCAATTTGTAAATGTGCATTTCTTTTCTTTTATATTTTAAAGAGTAAATTACATGAAATTCCCATATTTAAAGAAATTATACATATTTTTCTCCTTTTTTAAAATCTACTTAAATCTTTTTGGAATTTAAAAAAATTATACACGTCTCTTTAAATCTGAGAGAAAAATTTTAAAAAACAAAATTTTAAGAAATTACTCTTATATTATAAATTTTTATAACATTAGTTCTATTTCAAAATAGGTAGGACATGTTTTTTCTTGTTTCTTAATTTGAGAAAGGTTTGTGCATCTACTTATCCCTTATTGTGTTACATCATGATACATTTATATATTATAAATCTAAAATATGATTTATATGTTTAAAAATATTATTTTTTGAATTTAATATAATTTATATATTCAAAGATATTTATTTACTATTTACTATAAGTTTTAGTTATATAAAAATAAACATTTAGCATGTATATTTATTAGGTTTTAATTAAATTCCAAATAATAAATAATACTAAATAAAGGAAACATAAAAAAATGGAGTGAATTTATATTATAAAATATTATTTTTAATGTTGAAAATTATTATTTATTTAATATTTTACCTTTCAATTCGTTTTGCGGATTTGGTTTCTCTTTACAATTGTTGTTCAAAATCATCACCGTTGACTTCCTTCATCGATCATCGCCATACCCTAGCAAACGTAACAAAATTCTATTTTTGATAGAATCAATCACTTGTATCCAGGATTGACATTGATTATTAGAACTTTTGGAGTGACTTGAATTCAATTGCAGAAATAATGTTGAAAGTTTGATAGGAAAAAAAAATTCTATGCAAGTCCCAATAAGACAGTTATACTTTAATTTTGGATTTACAACTTATATTGCGATTAAAGGTTATTATTTAAAATTGATATATATATATATATATATATATATATATATAAAATCATATTTAATTATTTATTCTGATAATCTATAATTTTGTTGAATCGTGAATATATACTCATCTAATATTCTCACCCGAATATTATATTTTTTAAAAAAATTAATAGTTATATGACTCCGCATTATATTATTTGTTTATGGTACGTAATGCTTAGCGTAAAACAAAGAGAAACATAAGAAATGAGATTGAATTGTGTTTTAAGACAAAATCGCAAATCTTTTTTCTAAGACTTATTTCATCTTATATAGGACAGTATATATGTGATCATGTAAAAAGATGTTACTTATGTTAGAAAATGTGAACATGATTTTGATATGAAAATATTGTGTAAGAACTTTTATAGCACAATTTGAGAAGCTAAAGGAAGGAAGATAGTTCATATTCAATTCAAATTAAATTAATTGCACGAAATAAATTAAATTTTTCGGTGTTCACAATAATGAATAAAAAACCTAGACATATTCTAATATACAAGGTGTTGTGATATCCCTAAAGGGGAGAGATGACGGATATATATATATATATATATATATATATATATATATATATTTATATATATATATAACTTAATAATTTAAGATATATACAAATTTAAATATATGAATTGTTAAGAAGTCTAAATATATTAAAAAAGGACTTGTAAATTACATTATACATCCCCAACAACTAAACATTTAAATTATAATGGTTTTTTTCCGTCAAACTCATTTTATCATTATGACTTGGACTTCATGTCATAAGCAAGGAATAGGAACAACCAACCTATGATTAAAAATAGGACAAATATAATATAGTTAAAAATATTAAAGAAAATTTTAAAAAAATTGACAAATCATTTAACTTTGAAAAAAAACTAGATTTATTAACTATATTTTTAAATATTATAGAATTTCATTTTGAAGTATTTGCTAAGTATTCATAAAAAAAAATACTTCATTACTTCTAATAAATTTACTGGCATGGACTGTAATATGTTTTTGAAGATTGAAGTGGGAAGATGCAGAAAAACAATATATATACACCTTCAGAGGGTGTCCATACTTTTTAGGAAAGAAAGAACATCTATTGCTTCTCTCTCTTCACGAAAACTAGTCATGTCAACAACATAAGTGCCAAACTTTCCATGCATTAAATGAAGCTCATAACAGGAAGAAATGCAAAGGGATTAAACACACAAGAATACTTCTAATTTGATGCTTATATAAAGAATGAAGAAAAATTCAGAAGAAGTTAATAAAGCTATATTTGGATGAAAGTCATGAAACATTATTATCTGAAACTTAATTCTAAGTTAAAAAGTTCATCGATCCTTTGTTTTGTAAAGATATTTGTAACTTATGCTAAACTTCTATATCTGAGTGAATTCTTTGTAATCCTCAAACACCTTAGTTGTGAAAATCAATAGTGATTTTGTATTAAAGAATACTTGAGTTTTCAATCTTAGGAGGATATTGTTTGTTTGTCGCGAGTAATGGCATAGAAAATATTTGGTGTATCCAAATGTGACATAGAAAATACTTGTTTGTAATCTAGTTTTGGTTAGTAGAATCCTTCTAAAGTTAAAGGAGAACTAGATATAACTCAGGTTGAGTGAACTCAATATAAAATCTCATGTTCTTTATTTTTGTTTATCGCTCACATTTTCCTTAGACAAAAATCTTTGTGAATTTGGTTTTCCATCTAAGCTTTGCAAAAAGTTCGTAAAAAGTTCTAAAAATTACATACACACTATTCAATCATTCTTCTAGTGTGTTTTTTCTTTTTCATTTCTAATATTTCTTTCAAGCTTCTAGCTTAGATATCAAAATATTGTTAGAATGAAAATCTCTCTTTCTCGTATTGGATAATAAATGGTAGATATGTGTATATCAAGTATCTGTATAAAGCCTACATGTCAAGATTCAAAATTTGTTTCTTATTTCCATAATATGATTTTTCTACTAAAATTGATGCTACTTTTGAAGTTGAAAACTTCTTTAGAAAAACCTTTTTAAGTTTAGAAATCTTAACTCAATTTTAATCTAAGATATTTCAAGAGTCTTTTTGAAAAGATTATAAATTCTTTCAACTAATACAAACCATTTAAATATTAGACTATTCCAAAAGGCCATTTCTTTTTACAAGACTTTTATTTTATTTTATAATATGTATTGACCATAAGGCCTTTCCCTTAAAAAAAAAAAAAAAACCCTAATCTAGCATCTTCATTCTTGCAGACCATTGCCTCCCTATTGCATGCGTTGTCAAAATTTTAGGCCATCACCCTCCCCATTGTCAATTTGCAGTGAATAAATAAATACAAATGAACAACAATGACCATGATAAATCACTTTTTGAGTGGTTTTTTGTATGAGTCTTTGTGGTATTTTGCAAATTTTCTTGGTAAAATTCACATTTGGATGCTAATTTTGTATTGTAAAAGTACAACTGCTTAATTAAGTGAATGAGTTGAAAATTGCACAAATTTATGAAGATTTGAAGACTCTACACTTGATCACGACTGTGGTCCATTCACCACGATCGTGGTAATCAACACGACCATAGTCAGATGAATACAACCCTCCCAAAACAATGTCAAGGATCCTATAACGACCATGATAAACTCACTATGGCTGTGGTCAATTCATGAGAGTTGTGGTCAACTAAGAGGGCCATAGTTAATCTATAATGGCCCAAGGCTTCAACATCACTTTCGACAACAACCGTGGTGGATTCACCACGGCCATAGTGTGCCTTTTTGTGCAGTTATCTTTAGGAAGCTATATATAGAGGTCTCTATCTTTGTAAAAACAATTTTGAGTTTTATTTTTATCTTTTACGAATTTGAGAGAACCTTGAGGACTTCTGATAGCTAAAGAGCGTGGACAATACCGTTAGGACGGATCATGATCATCGTGCCAATTGATATGTCTATGTTTACTTTTTATAGTATTGCTAGTTTTACTTTGATTATGAGTGGCAAGTCCTCCTAGTTCGGGGGTTATGATGTAACTGTCCAAATATACTTTTCTCCTTGTTATTAATGAAATTTCTCATTGTTTTATGTTAATTAATTATCTTCCTTATATTAATTTTTATTTGTAACGGGATATTCTAATGCTCAATCGATTGCATAGTAGTGATCATCTGCATGTAATTGGTAGATCTAAGTAGAGAATGTTTTACACCAAATTGCATGAACAAACTGTTTGGGTAATCTTTGATAGATTAGTTAATCTTTAATTAATTATTCCTAAAATTAATTTTATCATTTGACTTAAATTAATAGATACATGATCATTGGGGGTATTGATTTAAGGCAAAGGGCATCTTCTGACCATGATCATAGGCTTTAATGGATTTTGGGAATCAATAATTAACTAGGGAATGGATTTTATTAGGACTAGGATTGAGAGAAAATTGGCACTAGTGAGTCATAACCCCTGGTCGTCGTTATCATAATTCAAAATCTCTCTTTATATTTATTTATTTGTTTTCTTTTAAAAAACCAAAATCACAAAATATTTAAATCCTCTTTTTAATCATATCTACTGTTAGTTTAATAAACTTGACTAATTGGGAATACAACTGGTCCTTAGGATTCAATATCCATACTTTCAAGTCGATTATTACTGTTGCGTAGGATACACTTGCCCTTGTGCGAGCCTAACATATTTTATGCATTAGATCATTGTTGAGGAAAACTAACCAACCACAAGGTTTTAAGTAACGAAGTCACAATCCTTGTCAGTGATATGCTTTTCATGTTCTCATTCGAGGACGTGTCCATGTTGACCTAGGGTGTTTCCACTTTGCAAAAGAGAGAATGATAGATTAAAGGAAAAGGGAGAGATTGAGGTGGGAAGCGATGTAGCAGTTTTTCATGTTTATTAGATCCGAGTTCGAGACACGTTTGAGAACAAGATCTAGGCGAGTTTGGAGGGCTTTGACTCGTGCTGAGTCGTGAGTGAGTTGTGCTAGGGTTAGGGAGCAATGATTCTTGTTGTCATTGGTGTTGGTTAGGGTGGTGATGGGTGAAGGTGACGAGAAGGAAATAGAAAAACACGGATTAGAACCAAAATATATCGACAATAAAGAGACAGATTTTGCGATTGATAACATAATTGTCATTCATACAAATCAGTGACAACTTTTGTGACCGACTGACATACTTAATGGCAACCCAAGTAGTTGCTAATTGGGTTGCCCAGTGGTTTAAATTTAAAATTATTTTTTTTAACTCTAGCGATTGATTTTGCAACCGACTTGCCATTTGACTCAATGGTCGAAGTTGTTGGTCACTAAGCCTTAGAAATAAATATCACATTTTGGTCGTTGAATAACAACATTTTTCATAGCTTAGCAACCGAATTTGTTTTGGTCACAATTTCACTCAATTTAATATTCAAAATGGCCATAAAAAAAAAAAAAAAAAAAAACTCTGTCGCTAGAAGACTGTAAAGCTCATACCGATTTAGTGACCGGAAATTATTTGGTTTGTGTTTTCATAGAATTATTTACACCATTACCACTATTTAATTATTAATATTAATAATATTGTATATATTTCATATAATTAAAATAAAAATTACAATAACAAAATAATAACCATAAAATATTTAGGATTTACTTTTCTTAAAATTTTAATTTTTTTAAAAAAACCTAACTTAAAAATAAAAAGTCTTACAACATAATTTTTTTTAATAAATAAATAAATAAAGGCACTTTACTTGTTGTCATGTTAATAGTTATTAAACACTATTTATATAATTAAAATTATAAATAATAATAGATCTATAAAAACGTTGGTGCAAAATAAATCTAAAAATATATAAAAAAAAATATTTAACATATATTACAAATGATAAAAGAATAAGAATATAACCTTAGAACTACAATATTATCCAATAAGACCTAAGTGTAAGACAACTAATTGACCAAGCTCAATAAGACCTAAATATAAAATTAATGATTGTCCAAAAGTCAATAAAATTCAAGTGTAACACTATTGATTAATCAGGTCCAATAAGATTCAAATATAAAATTAATTATTGAAATATAAAATTAATTATTGATCAATACCCAATAAAACAAGTCAACAAAATATTATTTACTATAAGGCAATTGCTTAAGTTGCCTTAGGGCCTCGTTAAAAATTTAGTTCTTATTGCTTAATATCAATGCCCCTTTAGACAAGAACCTTAGGTTCATTAGCATGCCACATGCTTAACTATTTAAGTTGTTAGTATAAAATCTTAATGATACATATATACATTAAGCATTTAAGAGATAATGATAGTGTGTGGCCACAAGCAATAAGTAATCTGGTCCACCGCAATCAGGTCCACTCATGAATGCTTTATTTAATTCATATAATCTCATTGTTATACTTGCAAGGATAGTATGAATAATAAATATAAGAATTCATGGTTCTTTTAAATTTATAAAGTAAAATTTACCTATATATATATATATATATATAATTTTACCGTTAAAAATAAATTGTGAACTATTTCCAATGTATTGATTAATTATTTATTGTGAACCATTTTCAATATAAAAAAAATTTTGGGTTTTATTTGAATTAAAAAAAATATAAAATCTTACATGAAGACAAATTTAAAGTATATTGTATTAATCTTGATTTTTTAAGATTTGATGAATATTCTAAGATTGATTGTCGTGATTAATTAATTTTCTGAACTGAAAATATTGAAATAAATATTAAAAGAAGAAATTAACAATCATGTAGTCTGGAGATGTATAAAATTATATAAAAGGACCAGATTCATTTTCAAATTCATGCTTACAAAATATTATTAATAATATCTATAATGATTGTTACAGTTGAAAGAAATTTGTTAAAATTAAAATTACTTAAATCTCATATGAGACCAATAATGTTATATATCAGATAGATTGAATGGACTAATCATCTTATCTATTAAGAGTGAAATATTGAAATAATTAATTATAAAACATTGATAAATGATTTTGTTGCTAAAAAATCTAGAAAATTAATATAAAAACATGATGATATTAGATTAAAGGTTAGTTTGTTTAAGTTTTTTTTAAAAAAATAAGTGATTCGATTTTTTAAAATAAAATAAGCAATTTTATAGGTTTGTTATGTATTTGTATAAACTGCTCTATTTAAAATAAATAGTTTTCTTCTTTTTTAAAAAAAATAGAAATTTTATCTACTTTTTAAAAAGTTCTTATATATATATATTTTTTTAAAATTGATTCTTTTAATTTTAAACAAATTGATCCGAAGTATCTTTAAATTTTATGCCTATGTCCCAAAATTTCTAAACACGACCCTGCAAGTCAGGAACATAATTAAGTTTGATCTTTATTTATAAGAAAATCATGTTAAAACCAATGCCTTAAAATTTGAAAATTAAGATGGCCTAATGTCTTATGCCACACCTAATTCTAATTATAAACACTATTACAAGCCAAAGATATACGTGCCAAAGAGATTTCTTTTACCCTCAAATGCATTAGGTGCCTAACCTTGCTAGCTAATTCTGTCGGGGATTTGTTCAAGTCTTCTTCCTAATAAGGATTTTTGCAACCTATTATGTTATGTGAAGATCTTGTAGGTGAATACCTGCTTCCTCAAACGAAGGCGGAGGAGGGCTACGTTTTATTAGCGAATACGTTCCAACGAGGTCGAAAACTTTCCCTAGGGGAGCTCTAGACTTTTTTTTAGTGATTCTCCCCTTCCCCATAGTAAGCCAGCCAACCCCTCTCCTTGCAGAATAGAAATGTAACTACATTCTTTTAGCGGTTAAGTAGGAAATAATCTTTCTGCTTTATATAAAAGTCTACTATGACCTACAAATCTTTTTAAAAAACTTAATTTGTAATAATTTAATATTAAAATAGAGATAAAAATATGTATATCACACTTTAAGATTTAATATAACATTCATATAATTTATTTAAAGGTACATTTTGTAATAAGACATTTAAACAAGACAATTTTTTGCTTTAACTTTACTTTTTTTATGTGATCAACGTTATTAACATTTAAAAGACAAGTACATGTAAGACTTCCTCTTTTTTGCTAAATTTTTTGTTTAGGAGAGTTGGGTCTCTAGAGTCAAGACAAATTAGTATTTGTTATGGAATAATTTTACTAATATCCTTATTCTCTCTCCTAATTTCAATAAGTATATTATTAAATCTTTTAAGACAACAATATTAGAGAACAAAATTAAAACTAATGTTTGAATATGTCATTAAAAAATAAGAATGCTAATCAATTTGAATTTTTTTCCAAAAGTAAAAACTGTATTCATTGAGACACATGGAATAACTTTTTTTTTTTTAATTATACGTAGATATCTCACCGGCCGTCACAAATACTCTATTAATACTTGTAATTTTTATTTTCCTATTACATCATGATATTTACTATAGTAATTTTCATGTATCATTTTTAATATGTTTTTATAAAAAAAATTAAGGGACCATAAAACTATTTTTATTGTCATATATATAGACTTAAAAAAATAGGGGTGAGAGATGGGGGATGACCCTTCCAGGAAGATCCCTCATTCCCTTCGCCGTGAATGTTATAAATGTTGGAAGAGGATTGCTATTAATATTTGGAGAGAGGCTTTTAGGCTAAAGGATTTCTGGAAGAGTAGAAAGATTTTGGAGAAGAGAGATTTTATTACTTGAACTTGATTTTATGGCTTGATACAAATGAGCAAATCCTACACCTATTTATACTTGGCCAACTTCTCATCCAATGGCTAAGATTTCTCCAACACAACT
>PYAF01004326.1:1725889-1740588 GCA_007407185.1 Glycine tomentella | reverse complement strand
TAATAATAATAATAATAATAATAATAATAATAATAATAATAATAATAATAATAATAATAATAATAATAATAATAATAATAATAATAATAATAATAATAATAATAATACATGTAACTTCAACAATATCTTCCATTTCAAAGTGAAAGGTAGAAACTAAGGTGGAATATGGATTTGAGTGTTTATTTTTTTAAAATTATTTTTATTTCAAAATTTTTAAGATTTAAAAAATATGTATAAAACATACTCTAAAATATCATTACATTTTCATTTATTTAAAAAATTGAAAACATTAATTTATTATTTATAATTTTGAGTTTGTTTTTAAAATTTCAAACAAACACATTTTTACTCTTATTTTTTATTTTCTTAAAAATAAAAATAAAAAACACTCAAATCAAATTAAGCGCGACCTGAATTTAACTCCAGGTTAAGCACTTCCTGCCCTTATTAACTAATTGAAATTAACCGGAAGAAAGAAGTCAAACGTTATAATATTCTATTGCTCGAGCTCTTTAATTAATTTAAGATGACAATTGGCACAATATGTTAAACAAGAAATAAGAAAAACAAATAAAAATACATAAAGAGTGTAAATATTAAATGAATAAAAGAGTTGTTTAATTAGTATGCAATACATAGTTGTTTATAGGGTCTCAACTTTTTCAAATTTTTTTAAATAAAAATTTGATCAGTTAAAGTTCTTAGATTGTTTAAAAATTTGATTTTTAATCCTTGAATAAAAATTTAACTGGTTAAAGTTCGTAAATTTTTAAAATAAAAAAAATTGGATTTTAGTACCTTAACTTTTTAAAATTTTTATTTTTAGTCTTGAACCCAAGGGACTAAAAAATAAATTTTAAAAATGTTTAGAGACTAAAAATTGAAATTTTAAAAGGTTTAGAGATTTTGATAGGTCAAAATTTTGTCCAGGAACTAAAAATTGAATTTTTTTAATATTTAGGACATTAACCGGTCAAATTTTTGTTTTGAGACTAAAATTTAAATTTAAAAAATTAAAAACTAAAAATTTAATTATCCGTTGTTTATGTATAAGTATTTTTTTAACAGCAATATTTTTTTTTTCACGTAAATAACTTTAACCATGTAATGTAGCATAGTGTGCAAAAGTTGTTTATTTTAAGTAAACACAACAACAACGTTATCTAAGCAACAGTTTATTATAGTTTCAAACTCTAATTAACTCCTAGAATTTGATTTCTACATTTATTACAAATACAAAATTGCGAATATATTATGCCATGTTGTATGCATAAAAGGACACCGACATTCTTTCATTGCTCAAACAAAACCAATTAAAATACAAAATAATATCACCAATGTCAAAATCACATCCAAAAGATAGTGTACGTACGCACATAAATTTTCTAAGACTCTAAAATTTTGAGATGAAGTAAACCTACTCATCATTCTAAACAATACACAGCGTAACACTAAGACCCACTTATTAGAAAATGATGTAAAATATAAACTAATTATTTAAATAGGATAAGTGACTATTTACACACTTACAACTTCTAAAGTAAAACCATGTGAGTAACACAACTTATTATTTTGAATATAAAATAAGTATGAAAATAAAACTAATGAAATAAAGATAATCGTTGATAGGGTGAACTTCATTTTTACGTTTCATTTTTTAATAATCAAATACGACTTTAGTTTTTTTTAAAAAATAAAATTAAAAGTCATATATGTCATATATATATATATATATATAATTTATAATTAATTTTTCTATTAATTTAACTTCAAAGTGGTTATAGTCGTTATAGTAACGAGTTATGATTTTGGTATTAAATTAATATAAGTCAAAATGTGATATATGACTTCTAAAACTTTTTTTCTAAACAAAAAAAAAAAGTTGTAAATGGCAAACAAATCCCACAACAACTCCACGTGGTCATCTCCAAGAAATTCCAATAAGAGTTCATGTGTGTAGAATGCGAAGGAGGCCAATAAACATCAAAATGAACAAGATACCAATCGAGGAAGTTAACTACATGGGAGGACAACAACGACCGTACAATAACTTCTAACAAAGAGGCTTCCAAAACATACATGGAAACAACACCCAAGTGAAAGACAACAAACCACAACAAAGACCAAATTTGTGGGACCGCACCTCAAAGTTGGAAGCAGCATTGACCAAACTCACCGAAGTGGTCATCAAAAACCACAAAAACACTGAAGCCGTGATCAAAAGCATGAAGACTTAAATAGGGAAATTGTCCATACAATTGCAAACCTCTTCAATTGGATTTTCGCAGTCACAGACGAGAACCCAAAGGGACATTGCAAGGCTACTGTCTCCACCATAGAGTAGGACTTAGGAGGTGAAGAAGAAGAAAAGGTAGAAGAAAGCACCATGCTAGAGGAAGAGATGAAAGCACAAGTCAACCCTTCAACCCAAGGTATGCATTCCAATCATTTAACATTTATAATTGTTTTTTTGTCATGGATATAGAGGAAGACCAACAAGTTCCAATCATTCTAGGAGGATACTTCAATAGAACCGCTCATGTAACCATTGATGTTCATAAAGGAGCCAACCCACTTAGAAAGGACAAGACACAAATGTTCTACTACATTCAAGGGATGCATTGAAGATTTTTCTAACGAATCGACTCACCACCAACACTATCATACAACACCTTGACAATCCACATGTCATATGTCAAGCTACTGACGTTAAAGAAGCGCTTATTGGGAGGCAACCCATCTTTCTAATCTTACTTTTTACATTACATCCATTTAGGATATTTTTTAGCTTTATGTTTGGAGTTCAAATAAAAAAATCACTCAGTAGCATAGCACTAACTTGCATTTTTTAGTTTTGTTCATCATGTGTAGCCTTATTAACGACCAACTTGTTTGGAGGACCACGTACTCGTTGTCCAGGGAAGTGGCGAGGCTGCAATGGATAAGAGGAGATGTTAAGGGCTCTTCAATCCTAAGTGAAGCCTTCTCTACCCCTCTCTTTTACGTTTTCTTAATTTTGCTTTATTAGTTTAGTTGTTTAGTATGTGTGTGGTAGTTCAAGAATATGTTTATTATTAGGAAGATAAGGAAACACAAGTGATCAAGAAACATTATCATTTTCTTGCAAACCCAGCATAAAATAAAACAATTTTTTGTGCCTAAATCATTCTTTGTGTGGTTGAACTCAAATGTCAAAAGTGAAAACCATTGATTTTGCTTGATTGAGATGTGTAATGAGTTTGGCATGAAAAATTGAAAGCAAATAAAGCAACTTGTAGACCTAGTCCGGTGAGTGAGTGATCCTTATATTTATACACATATTGAGAGCACTCTTATTTCACTTACAATAGACTTTGACTGAATCTCTTGTATATTGACTGCAATTGTCTGCATTGAAGTGATCAATGTCATGTTTGCATGTTTAGCCTACAGCCAAAAAGCTAACCCTATATTGTTAATCCCCTGTACCATACTTTTCTTAGATATAGGGGAGCATGAAGAAGGATCAAGATATATGCTGAAGTTGAATGAGTATTTTAGCTTTTAACATGTCATTCAATTGAAGGCATTTGTAATTGCTTGATGCATGAGAGAATCATCCTATGATCCATTGCATTGCATAAGCATCATTCATCTGCTTGCATTCATGATTTTACAAAGCACATGGTTTGTAAAAAGTTTAAGATTTCATGATTGCATCAAATACAAGGTTTCATGGTTTCAAGTTTTTGGAAAAACCATTTTGGACTGTGTTAATCGATTACCACATATTGGTAATCTATTACTTGAGCCTTGAAGAACATTTTAATTGATTACCCATATTATGTAATCGATTACTCAGTATAAATACAGAACATGACTTGACTGTGTTAATCAATTATCACTTATTCGTAATCGATTACTTAGTTTATTTTTGAAAAGAAGTATCCCTATAGCAATCAATTACAGGTCAAAATATCGATTACTTTGTTCATATATCCTTTCCAGAAAACTGAAGAACATTTTAATCGATTAAATTTATTTTCAATTGATTACATTTGAAGTTTTAATCGATTACATTGGCGATTTAATCAATTTCATTAAGTTACAACTGTTTTTTATAAATAGATGATGGGTTTTTTGATACTCTATGAAAATTTCAAAGTTTTCAAAAGTCTTCTGAAAGTGAAAAGGGATATTTTGAGTTCTAAAGTTCTTGTCCCACATATTTAAATCTTCATGGTGTATTGAAAGATTTCTTAGGCAAGATTTCAAAGAAGCTTTTGGAGAGTAAGTTCTGAAACTTGTTTTTCATTTCAACTTTGATTGGTAAATCATATTCATTCATATTCATTGGATCATCAGGTTGTCTCTCCATTAACTTTGCTTGTAAATTTATTTTAGTATTTTTGGTTGTTTGTAACTATTTCAAAGAGGTTCTTCAAAGCTTTTCTAGAGTAAAGTTCTCTAGAGAGAAGAGTAGAGTAGGATTCTCTATGTCTTGATCATTAGAAGTCTAATAGGATTTTAGATTTCAGATCTTTATCTAGGATTCATAAAGGGTGATCTTTTGTAAGCTTGTAAAGAACATATTTTGATATAGTGGAACTCTAGCCAATGTTTGGTTAGAAAAAAATGGATGTAGCTTCTCTTGTTGAGAAATGAACCAGTATAAGTTCTTGTGTTGATTACTTTCTTTTAATCTTCTCTTGCTATCTTATTCTGTGATTCTTGGTAAATTCTTTATTACTCAACAAGTTATGTTTTTGTTATTGTTTTCTTAGACTGAGTGGTTTGATTTATTGAAACATTCTTGTTTTAATTGTGATAAAGATCCTATAACTCTGATTTTCTAAAGTTTTTTAAAAGGTCAAGTTTCAACCAATTCACTCCCCTCTTGATTATTGTGTGTATTCATATTGTTTTCAAATTTGAGCCTATATTGATTTATTCTTTTCTAATCCTTTAACCTTGAAAATATATGTTATGGGTCTGTTTGCATGCACTAATATAGAAGATCTTATAGAAAAAGAACTAATTCAAGAAGCTCTTATATGAAAAGTTACTTTTACATAAGCTAATTTGATGTTTGGATAATAAATTCTTAAGCACTTATTTAAAATAATATGATGTTTGGATAAAATTGTAAAAAGGTTTTTTACACAATTAAAATTACCAAATTCTTAAGTACTAATATGCTTTAACATTATTTCTAGACATTATTTCTAGAAATTTTGACAAAAAATAATCATTTTTATTAAAAAAATGTATCCTATAAAAATATAATTATTCTTCTTAACATAATTAATTTTCATATTTCAAATGTAATTAATATATTATTATTTTAATAATGCAATCACTTATATTCTAATTTATAATTTAATTATAATCTATGTAATTATAATTTATCACAAAATATAAAATGTCATTAACCTCGTAATAATATCATTAATAATGTCATTCAATATAAAGTTGTTTGAATGTACTCATACCATAAACATACAACCTTGTATTCTAAAACAACAAAGAAATTAAATGTATGTTGGAAACATATTTTTTAGAGATTCTCTATATCGTTCCATTTGTAAAGTAATTTGAGCATCTGGTTCTTCCCATGTTACAGTACTAGGGCCAACTTCATTTTCCTCATTAGTATCTGTATATTCGTTATCTTCATCTAATGAATCAAATTCTCCATCACTCTTGTCATTTCTTTGAATGAAGTTATGTACAGCCATGCAAGCAACAATGATTTGGTTTTGTGTCTTCAACGCAAAAGGTGGCATATTATCCAATATCTTCCATCTCACTTTACACAAACCAAATGCACGTTCAATTGTACTTCAAAGACTAGAATGATAATAATTAAAAACTTCAACTCTCCCCCTGATTCTTGGCCCAATTCTAAATTGTGGAAGATGGTACCTAGTTTTCTTGTACGGTCCTAAAAAACCCGTAAAAGTTAGGTAACCAGAATCGACAAGATAATATTTACCTAAAGAATAAAATAATAGTGCATGTTAGAACACAAACTTATAATGATATATATATATATATAATATAAATGTTAAGTACTTTGAAGAAGATGTGGAAAATGCAATGCAAGCTTACGCAAAGCCTCCATAAATATCTTAGTATCATGTGCAAAACCTTCCCAACCTGCCCAAACAAATGTGAAACACATGCTAAAGTCACAAATAGCCATGACATTGGTGGTAGTGTAGCCTTTCCGACCAATATAGACTCCTTGTAGATGAGAGGGAACACAAACTCGTATATGAGTACCATCTATTGCACCAATACAATCCCTAAAATAAGGGCGATATCTGGCATCTTTCATAATCTCATCAGGGGTATCTCTAAATGATGAATCAACAGCCTTAATTATGTCCTTTGCAAACAAACACATAGCTTCTAAGACACTATGGAAATGTCTAGATATTGTTTCACCTGAATGTTGAAATCTTTTCTCACAATTATGAACAAAACTTGGTTGACTCAACATTTACAAAAACAAGCCAACTTGCTCATAAATTTCGACATTTCAAGTTTTCTTTAAGTTGTACTTGGTTTCCAGGATATCACATAATTCAAGAAAGACAAGTTTCTTCATTCTAAACATTTGATAACAACGTATTGGATGACCATTTAGAATTTCTGATATCCAACGATGGCCTGTCATGCTTGAATCTCTACATGGATTTTTCACAACATAATTCATGAAGTAATTGGTAACATTAGCTACAACAAGCATCAACATTTTGTTCTTCGTAATGTGATCATCGTCATCAGATGAAGTGTCATTTGATGATAATGATGAAGACATCCTGTAGAAGGGAAAAAAAAGTCATAACACAACTGAAAATAAAAATTAAGAGTCAAACCATAACCAATATTCATAGCATAACCAAAATTAAAAACAAAGATTCATGACATAACCAAGGTTCATAACCAAGCAAAACTAATAAGTCTCAATGATATCAGATAGACGAGAAACTAAGGAACTTGTGCTCTATTGTCAAAGTTGATCCATCCAAGTTGTAGTTTAGGATCTTCTAAAGCAACAAAGGTAATCCTATTTGCCCTTTTTTTCATAAGTCTAATGGCTTTGTAAAATAGTTCACTTCCACGCTCAAGTCCTGATAGATCTTTCAACTTTGCTACACATGCAGTAATGCTATTTGGGTCTTGAGCAGATACACTAGATTCAAATGTTTGAATAACACGATCTAATTGTGAGGAAAGCTTGGAAGCAACCCCAATTCTTTTGTCACCCTCTCTTCCTCTTTTCCTTTGTCCACTTTCCTTCGTCGAAGACGTTGTTTGAGTTGTCATACTATCTTAGGCTCATTCACTTCAATCTCAGTGTTATCATCAATGTTATCATTTGTCTCTTCTGTTCTTGTGTTGAATCCTTCATTTTGTCTTGAATCTTCAGATGGTGCATATGCTGCAAAACCAGTAGCAATAGTACCCTTAAAAAGAAATTTCATCTCAGGTAAGAATTTGAGGCCTTGCTTTCTAAAGTTTGCTACTTCAGGATCCTCCTATAAAATCAAAAAAATAAGAATGATCATATATATTTGGCACATAAATTGCAACATTAAACAGTAAATAACTTCCGTAAAACAATGTAACTCATCAATCTTCCCCAAACGAAGAAATTTATCTAGATCACATATACCCGCTGAAAAATATAATATTGTCATGAAGAAACCAAACCACTTAAAATCTTAAAGCTTAAAATGATGCCAAGTCAAAAACAAAGCTTTCTAAGCTTAACTCAAAAGGCTAACAATCCAAACATTAGCAAGTGGGCAGCTGACAACCAGAATCAAATTGACACTAACTCAAATGAAATTCAAAACCGAAAACAACAGCTCTTCTCCTTCTTTCCTTCTTCTTCTTCGTATATTCTCATTTTCATTGTTTTATTTTATTTTATTTTTTTTTTCTAAATCATAAAGAAAAATAATACTTTATAATATAAGCCAAAGTCCTGCACCAAATGACATCGATAGATTTTATTACTGAAATGTTATAAGATAGTTCTACCTAATGATTTAAATATAAAAGGTTTTATTTATCAATGTTCTTAAGATATTAGTTACGAAACTAAAACAAAAAAGTATTTATTGTAAAAATAATAAAAATGTATTAAAAAATCATGAACATAATTTTACATATCTTAATTTTTTTTAATTCTTTAATCAATACTCCTAAAAATATTTGTATAACATTTGTCTAAATATAATAGCAACAATTAATAATACATGCACTTGTAGTGGCATATATCTACTAATTGATGTCAAACTTGAGGTATTAATAAATGCTGCAAGAGTCTTGGGTGGGGCCCGTGGGGGGTCTTTCCTCACAAAGTCATTCCTAATATGATGTCTTCATTGGCCCGTGGTAGGTTTTGGGGAGAGTTCATCCAAGCAAGGAATTCCCTCATTCAAAAAGTTTTTATTATCTGCACCTTGTGTTATAAGTTGACAAAAAAAAAAAATTATTCTGCACCTTCTTTTATAGTTTTTTATTCAAAAAGCAAGGAACTTCATTCCTAATATCTGCACCTTCTTTTATAGTTTTTTATTTTCGAAATAAGTTGACAAAAAGTTGTGCAATTGGAAGCATTGCCAGGACATATGTGGAAAGATATTCTTCTTGTCTCCCTTGTGTTATAATGATAGCATGCTCACTGTGAAGAGGAAGCTTACATCAAAATAAATAGGATAGAAATAGGTGCCATTTCTTCAATATCATCATCATCTTCACTAAGCCACAAACTTAACGGATTGTTGGATTTGCATGACTGCACTTATAAGTTGTTTCAAGTGCCAATGAAACAACAAGCCTTGGCACGAGAGTGCAGTGACAAATGCGTTGATGACATTCTAGAAGGGTCTTTGAGGCTCTTGGATATCTGCAGTACAGCTAAAGAGTGCCTAACGATATCAAAGGAAAGCATGCAAGAACTTCACTCTGTCATCCGAAGAAGGAAAGGTGATGAAACTGTTTTCACAAAAGTGGGTGGAAGATACTTGGCTTCCAGGAACAAGTTGACGAAGACAATTAAAAAGGCCTTGAGAAATTTCAAAGGCATAAAAAGTGAGTTTTACACTTAGTCCATGCTTAGTGTACTAACAGAAGCAGAAGAGGTCACATTAAGGTCATTAGAATCTTTGTTATTGTTTATCTGTGACCCCAAGGGACAACCAAAACAGAGCAGATGGTCAGCAATCTCAAAACTGATGCAGCCTAAAAGAGTGTCTTGTGACCTTAAGAATCACACACAAATGAATTTGACAAGGTGCATGCAGTTGGGTACTCTTTCCTCAGTCACAAGCCTTCATCTATTGTGTATCTTCTAAGCCATATTGAAAATTTGGAGATGCATTTAGGATCTAGAAATAGGAGTTGAGCACCTCACAAGAAAACTAATTAGGAACGGAGTTTCCCTTCTCAACATCTTCAATCACTAATCATAGAGCACCTCACAAGAAATAGGAGTTGAGCACCTAACAAGAAAACTAATTGATAAAACTATAAAAGCAAAAACTATCAAACTAAGGTATAAGAAATTTGTTCTTCCATATGTAATTGAGGGGAATATGTCTTAATAGAAAATAAAACCTATAAAAGCAGAACCATCTAACTTGATTTTAGCATCAATTGATAAAACTATCAAACTCACTTAAGCCGGCACAAAAACAACTTAATAGAAAATTCCTTCCAAGAGGCTTCTATGGAGATCCTTAGTACTTGGTTGTTTCAAGGGCACCAAGAACCAATCCTTGGGATCTCCAAACATATTTTCCAAGAAAAAGTTTCTATCATGAGTGATTTGTCCAATTCTCTTGAGGGATCAAATCTTCGTATTTTAATATCACTAATCCATATAATTCCTCTGTCTTTCAAGTGGTGAATTTGACTGATTCATTTAGAACATTTTCTCTATACAATTGTTGCTTCAATAATTTCTTACAAAAGGGTTTCCCTTCTAAAATGCAGGTTATTTAGCAACCTTGCCTTGGCTAACAAGAATCAAAATATCTTTAACACTTAAAGTAAGCATGATATGTTGATAACAACAAAAAAGCCAGAAAAGCCATATATAATAGCATGCAACAACCCATTGGTTGATAACAATAAAATGACAAAACATCAAACAGTCCCTCCCCAGCATGGCTTTAACTTGCAGTAGCAATCTTCCAGAGTCCAAGAAATCACATACAATTGCAAAAAAACTTAGTTGAAAATATAATCTTTCATGAAAAATAGATAAATAAATAAAACATCCTCCAATTAATACGACACCTGCACACCTTAAAATGACAAAAACAGAGAAAACCAAATCATAGGGGTGTTAGGTACACTCCACCCCTCTCTCACCTCCACAAGAACCATGTTTTTCACCTTTTAACGGCTTCATGAGTGTGCTTTCCCCTCTCTTTCTTGATTAGTAAATTCAATTTTAAAATATTAGGTATGTATTAATGTATTGATTCAGTTTCAGCTTTATCTGTGCAAGTGGTTTCACCCACCAAATTAACAATACAAAAAAAAAGTGATGTCGCAGAGAACCCAGTTGTGAATTGTGATTGACAAATAATCAAAGTAAACACAAATTTTGAAAATAGATACACCAAACACAGATACAACACTACACCTCTATATTTTTTCACATCCCCACAATTCACTTTTTTCTTATTTGGAAAATTAACTTAAAAATGACAAAAAAAAAATAAACTCCGCCAAATGAATGAAGGACCGGGTTTGAAGAGAAATTCTAATCCACCGAAGCAAAAAATATTAGTTTAATAGTACACACCTGAATTTTGGCTTCTCACCATTCATCACTAGCTGCAATGGTTTTCTTCTGTCCATCCCAACCAAGACCAGTGTCCTTCCCAATAAACTTAGCCCATAATTTGCATTCTTTTTTTAAAGAATCCCACTTATTTCTGATTTGCTTATATTCATATGTAAAATTTGTTGCCTTATTGAACTTTTCTGCAATATTTGTCCAACCAAGCTTAGTGAAGTGGTTGTGAGGTTTATTTCCAGCATTCACCTCTTCTATGCATACTCTCAACAAAATCTCAATCTTTTTATCACACCATTCTGCTTACTTTCTTTTCACAAAACTTGATTGAGAGACATTTCACAAGCTTAAGAAATAGAAACAATGATAAACATTCAAAAATATGTAGGGAACACCTCTCAATCTCCACAAGAATATGTTCAATGGATCAAAATTCATAATAGTTAATGAGACAAACAAAAGCATAACCCTAATACATAATAATTCAAAATTTAAACAAGAAGAAAAAGAAATTGATGAAGAAATTGTTAACCTTCGATGTTAACAAACAAAGAAGAAGAGATGAAGAAGGATAATTTGAAGAGAAATAAAAAAACAGAAGAGAGATTGAGGAAAAGAGGAGCAGAAGACACATACCTTCGAGCGAGGAAGACACAGACCTTCGAGTAAGGAAGTGCAGAACCTTCGAGCAAGGAAGTGCAGAACCCTCGACAAACAAGGGCAGAAGCTCGAGGGAGGAAGACGCAGAACCTTCAAAGGAGAAAGTGAGAGAAACGGTTCAGAAATTAAGAGGGTAGCTTTGTCATTTTCAAATTTTTTAAGGACATTATTGTCCAAACTTAATTTAGGGAACAAATTCCCGAAAAGTAGCATTTTCATAAGTTAAAAATTTGAACTTTTTGAAAAAGGTTTGCTGACATCTTTTACTTCTATAAAAGTGAAAAAAAAATTAATAACTAAACACTCTTAAAAAATAAAAAAGATCTTTTTCTAATAGATAAGATGTTAAAAGATCTTTTGGACTACATCCAAACTGGCCCTATATCCGCTACTACCCTTAACTTAGAGGTGGGAGAGCAAAGGTCTAGGAATTGGGAAAATCCTTAAGTTTGGAGTGGCAATAATTACTACCCAAGGGAACATAGTAGGGGTAACTATGAGCTATCATGTGAACAAAGAAACATCCTCATTCTCTCGTGAAAATTAAAAATAGAAAAAAAAGAGAAGCAAAGTAAAAAGAAAAAAAATCAAAAGTTGAGGACAAGTAAAGTATGAATCTAATTGAATAGACTAAATTAGGGGTACCAAGGATTGGTAGGAAGTGAATGAAAATCCAATGAATAGACTAAATGTTTTCCTTTCCTTTGAGTTACTTTTGAATATCTAGAAAAACCAATTTTCCTTGTTACCGAAGCCCTATTACAACCCAAGAAAATCCTTAGTGATATTTGCATGCATTTGATGTGTTGATTAACTTAAGATGAAATTCAAAGTTGAACTATTGTGTCTTAAGTTGTGAATTGAGTGAAACACTTACCCAAAGCTAAGTCAAAAGCTTAAAAGTGAAACATTTATTGTGAGGACAAGTTGCTACGCCATTAAATGGGATTGCTCTTTAGTTTTAATTTGTCTTTCATTTTTTGGGTCTTAGTTTAATTTTGTTTTTGAGTCCTTATTTTTTAGACGTAGTTTTTACTGTTTCAGTAGTTTTAGTTAGTCTTGATTAAGGACAAGCAAGGTTCTAAGTTTGAAGTGTTGATAAACATCAAATTTATTGGATTTTCATATACATTTTTGTTTATTTGACATTTTAATTAACTTTAGTCCTTGTTTTGAATCAAATTAGCTTTAAATTCAGTTTTTATTTTGTCTTAGGTACAATTTTATGTTTTAGTAATTTTTAATGAATTTTTGATAATTTTAAAGCAAAAATAGGTCATTCTGGTAAGAGCTAAAAAGGCCCAAAATCAATACAAAGTTCTGGAAGGAGAAATTATGAAAATTGAAGATGAAAGCTAGGAAAATAAAGAGCAAGATATTTTTCAAGGATAAATCAGTTAAAGAAGAAGATAATTATTTGTTTTTAATTTCTTGTGATTATCTCCTCAATTAAACTCATCTACAATTCTATAAATATGAGGTTAGACATTCATGTAATGGTGTAGAAGTTACGAGCAGTTCTTATAATTATATTTTAGACTTCTACCTACTAGAAGCCTCCATTATTCCATTAGGCACTCTAGTTTTCATTGTATTATTTTTATGAGTGTAATTCCTTCCACCTAGGAGAGGAAATGATGAACCTTGTTTCACTTTAATTCTATCAATTCAATATTTCATCTTGAGTTCATTATTTGTTTCCGTACTTAATCTTTTTATTTGATTGGTCATCTTATAGATGAATTCAAGAATTGACTTGCACTTTGGCTAGCCTTGTTGAAACCCGAACATGAATCAAGTACTTAATTGGGATTATCTCTAGGGATAGTATAATCTTGGTTAAGTCTCGCTAGTTCTTTACCATTAATGTTGATTGCTTGTGTCGATATGTCCAAGGGATTGGGTATCAGAAAAGTTATAATAACCTAGGCTTTTATAAAAGAAAATAAAAGAAATAAAAAAATTAAAATTTATAAAATTCCTCGCAAAAGCCTTAGTGACGGATTTAGCGACAGAATTAGCGACGGAATTAGCGACGGAGTCTGCGCCAGGAGCGCCAGAGTGGCGCCAAGAGCGCCACAGGTGTTGGAAGTTGGCGCCAAGGGTGCCATAGACACTGGTTTTTGGCACCATCAGCGCCGGTGTGGCGCCAGGAGCGCGGCATGTCGGTCAGGCCACCTATATAAAGGCAAAACGCGATTTTTCAGAGGAAATCACTGTTCCTCTTCTTCCCTGAGCCTAGACCACCATTGATGCACCTTAGGAGCTTCATATCTCTATTATAAGCCATTAAAACACCTCCTAATCACTTCTATATTGGATTAGAACCATTGGAGAGCCAAATTCCAGTCTAACTTGTGAGAAACCTCCAATTCCTTGAGATTCTGCAAATATTGAGTTGTGGGAGAGAAAAGAAAACAGCTCAGGGACATAGGAGTTGGGAGAAAGACTTCTCCGGCCTTTCTCTAGTGATCTGAGGTAAGAAACTCTTGTTTTAACCGTTTAATTTGTGAAATGAGAAATTGGTGAATAGTAGTTAGTTGATGATAGGGCTGGAATTAGACTTAGGTTCTTTAGAGAGATGTAGTCAGGAGGTTGTTCTGAGCCATATGGCATGTTGAAACTGAATTGGTGATGAATTTTGAATTTGGCTCTGGGCAGGAATATGGGTGTGTAAATAGGAGGTATTTTGGCCTGAATTAACTTAAGTACCTTTACAAAAGTTATTCATCAGGCCAAATAATCGGTGAAAACGTGATTATATATGTGTTTTGGCTAAGTTGAACCAATGTGGGTTCTTAATTCTAGTACAGCTTTAAATTAAGTTGTACAGAGTTCTAACAGAACTCTGAGGCCTGGCTGAGGCTGAGGCAAACCATTGAGAGTCAATGGATAGCCTAGTAGAAGCTGGGCCAAGATAAACCTTAAGATAGAAGATTTTGGAGTGGTTATTAGAGGAAAGGTGTTTCCTTCCATACAAACGGTTGAACACCGTTTCTGATTGTTTAATTCATGCCTATTGTAGGGCGTGACGTGCATATTGCTGGTAGAGATCACCAAGACTCTAGGGGAGCTGATTCTGAGCTACGACCAGGTAAGCTCAGTGTTTTCAGTGATTGTTTTCCTGCTTGTGTTTCACTGCACCCAACATGGGTGATTGACTGATATAACTTGTATTCTGATGTATGAGGATGTTGTGGTACTGAATTGTACTGATTATTGATGAAATGGT
>PYAF01004326.1:1698782-1720805 GCA_007407185.1 Glycine tomentella | reverse complement strand
GAATAGAGAGCAGCTAAGCATCCACTAATAAAGGCTGAGACATAATGAAAGCACCAACTAAGCAAACACTAAGTAAAGCATCTACAGCTAAGTATCAACTAAGTGGGCCAAGACAACTAAGATAGGAATAATTAGCTAGCTGTACACTTGTCTACTAAAATAAAATAAAAACTAATTGGATCCAGATATTTCTACAATTTTTTATCTCTTTTATCTTATTTTCATTTTTTCTTCCCTTTTCCCTTTCTCTTTCTTTGTCTTATTTTCGATCTATCATTGGATTCATCTACCACCAATACCAATTAATTTGAATCAAAGGTATTGTTGATGTTGATATTGATGAGCGTTTCATTATTTTATTTTATTTAGTTTTTTTCTTACCCTAATAGTAAAGGACTCTCGAGTCTCGTCTAGCATGCAGAGGAATGAGGATATCTTGCTGAATTTTATTTTTTCCATGAGTAATGAATGCTATGAATCTTTAAAATTCTTTTTCTTGGATGAATTAACACTGAATGTTATCAATCCTCAAACAAGTTGATGGGCATAGAAATAGCAGAGTTGTTTCTTCTTTCTAATCTTTTATATATAGCACTGGTTTATATTCTTACCCTTTTACAAATGGATTGATGATTGCAAAGGAGAATCCAGCTTTAAGTGCTGGTTTAGTTGTTTCTGCTGCCCTTCTGGCTATACGACTTAAATGTTTTTCGGTATCATTTGCACATACAAGTAACAAATTATAATTTGGCAGCTCAGTTTTTCTTAAAGGCTCAATTCAATATTTCTGTATGTTAAATTCTCTTGTGATAGGCAATTTAGTTTTAAATATGTTATCATAATACAAGTTATTATATTCAGGCCAAACTTTGGAAACTAATGCAGGCTCACTGCTCTTTTCTTTTATGTATTCTGAGTTATTTCCTTGTTTTCCTTTTTGTTTGATTTTCATGTAGTTTCCATTGTACTAACTAGTCACATGGTTAGCATTTGAACTTTTAATGACTGGAAAGCTGGGTTTAGATGTGACCAAATAATTTGGCTTGGACTTGGTAATACGAAATTCACCTGGTATAAATAGCCCTTAGGACTTTGTATTTCATCTTTCATATATATTTTCCCAACTTTTAGCTGTAATTCTGTTATGAAGCTGCTATTTTCTACTTTCCTTGCATCAAGTGGTACTAAAGACATGGTGAGGGAGTAGAATTGGATTTGTCTTGGCATATGCTTGAAGATTTGTCATGTGTAACACACGCCTCACAGTGACAAGCATCATGTGGGAGCCTGCAGGGAAAATACACAAGGCACTTGTAGGCAGTCTGGAAAGTAGTCTAGAGTAAAACATCATTGTATGAGGGACTTCTCCACCAATCTATAATATCCCGATGAATCATAGATCCTCAAAAGGCTCTTGATTTACCACATGAAGACTTCAATGAATAAATTGTTTTTTAGTTGATACAATCAAGAAATCACAAAACAAATGGAAGATGATATGCCAAATCAAAGATAAAAAAAAATATTCATAATGTAATCCAGAAAATTTTCCTCTTGAAAAAATTCAATAGTATAATACGAGTTTTTAGGCACCTGAACATTTAGAATTTTCTGTATTAGAAAATATTGATTTATTGAGTCAGATATCAATCTATTAATGGTGCTAGTGGAAGGGTAATTGCTCAAATTTGGACGTCAAGCCACAAAATAATTTCATGGTTTTCAAATATTCAAAATATCTTTGAATATGGAGTGGAAGACTTCAAGACCGAGCTAAAAATTGAAGTGAAGGGGAGCTGATGTAAGACAATAGGGGTCAATTATAAGACCCGAGAAAACTGCAGAAGTAACCATTAAAAAATAACTTTGCTTCAATTGTTTTTATATAGCCCAATGGCAGTGATTGATCTGTGTAGCTAACCCATATAGCAAGGTCAAGGTATAAATATGTATTTGTTTTTGTTGCATATCATTCATGAAAAATGTAATGAGTCATTATGACTCTTCTGTACTATATTGCTTTTGATTGAAACCAGTTTTTTCTAGGCCATTTTCTGTATATTAGGTCTCTACTGAGTTTGTATTTGTTTTAAACTGAAGTATTTTTTGGTTTTGCAGCTCCAAGAAGGTTTCTGTTTTGTCATACATTGGGTCGATTCCAAAGTGAGGAGGTATTACTCAGTTGAACAATCAAGATGCATCCCTTACCTATGTTCTTACGTACTGCTCCTCTCTATTTGTCATGGCTCTTTCCTTATTTTGTAACTTGATTTCTTAAGATCTTGTATTAAAAGTTGTAATATTTCTCCAGTGCACATTCTGTTATTTCTTTCACCTTTTCACATGAATGCTTATGAAGGTACGGTATGCTAGAATTGAGAAGAATGTACAGGACTTGAGCCTTTCGGTGGATTTACTGAAGAGAGTGTAAAATTGCTTCAAAAGACAGCTCTTGCTGAGAAGGAAATGAAATATGGGCATACCGAACTAGTGTATGTATTATCTGTTAATGAAAGGATATGACTTATTTGATTACTGCTGAAGTATGCCTGAAGTTTGTTAATTTCAATAAATATATAGAAGCCCTGGAACCCAATTTCAACATCTGGCAAAATCAGCTTACAAGGTTGAAACCCGAGCTGCTGGTATGCTATCTTTTTTTTTTCTTTCTTTTTCTTTTAAGTAAGTTAAGGACAAAATATCGAATTTAACTAGAATATATTGATAATATTGATAATGTAAAAGTTCTTTTATGGATCACAAATTTGTGAATTTTTGTAATAATTACTTTAGAGAGGTGGGATCAAGTTACTCAAAGATTAATTCTAAAAATATTACTCTCCATCCTCAACCGTCACTTTCTTTTAATAATAAGTTACTTATTACAACCATTAAATTAACATAAAATAAAAGGGTGGGAATGAAAAATTTGGTCCCTCCTTATTACTTTCGCAACCAAATTTAAGATAATTTTTAATTGGTTGATAGCATTATCCAAAAATAACAATTGGTTACATGGATCACATAATACAATTTGGTTTGGTTAAATTTTTTACATTCCATGTTTTGTGTTTTCTTATAAAAAAAAATAGAAAATCAGGAGTTCCTATTGTCATTCTTCCTTTCTTATTTGCTTTGGGTATTGTGTGATATATATTGTAGCCTTAGAATTTACCCTCTTTTATCATGCTTCAGATCTGGTTGACAAGCTGCGGTATATACCTAGTGAGGCAAGCTAACATTGTCTTACTGTATTTTTTTCTCAAAAGTTCAGTAATGTTCACTTCTCATTGTTTTCTCTCTTCCTCAAACACGTGACAGGTTGCTTCTATGGCTTCAAATTTGAAGCGTCAGAGATCTTCACTGAACAAACGGATAATGAAGATCAACGAGTTAGGGGTTCCTGTGTGATTGAATTAATGGACAAGTTGTGGACCTGAATAAATTCTCCTGTTAAAGTAGATAGCTCTATGTATAATGCAGACCCATGCCCCGGGGCATCTCTTTTTTAGTTTTCAAATGTTCAGTCTCTTTCCTGCAATATGTATTTTTTTATATATATAACTTTCACGCAATATACTATTTTTTTAAACAATCTACTTATGTATTTATTACTTTACATTGATTTTTTAATTTTTTCCCCCCTATAAACTGTCATAAAAATGGTTTTGCAAAGAATATCCTAATTTTGTTTTTGACATGCCTTATAAACTCTTGAAATTCATATGATGGAATAATTTTGAAAAGGCAAGGGAACAAAAAGGACATAAACTTTTGATTAGAATAAATCTGTCAGAGCAACACATATGTTGTGCGCTAGATTTCTCTTTGGAAAACATATAAAGTTCAGTGTTTCCCTTTGGACCCATGATAAATTAAAGTGTCATTCTGTTTCTAAGGTGAGAAATACAATACCTTCTTTCATATTGGGCACATATTGTCCTATAATACTTTATAAACCTCATTAATCTATCAAATTTTAATAACTTTATTAACATCAAAACTCTAAGATTTTAAGGGATTCGACATTATCCATATTTTTGGTTCTAACATAATAGACCTGACAATAGGTTGAAGGAAGCAACAAAAGCAATGGAATAAAGTACACCTTATGCTAAAATAAGGGAAACTGTGTTTATGAATGTAGCAATAATGCAGTGACCAACATTTAATGCAAAAGAGAATGACATGAGGGGAGGCGATAAAAATAAGATAAATAATAAACAAGATAGTGAAAAAAATTGGATTTATGTGAGTTTTGATTATCAGCCTTGTAATTTGTGAGTCTTGGTTCTGTATGTAAAGCTCAAAACATGTCCCCTATTTTTGTTGAGTCCATAATTCTCTCATTGTATGGTCTCTTGAACACCCTGTGTTATTTGTTTCTTTTTCACTGTTTACATTCATCCACCCACTTCAGCTTGCTTGTGAGACATTATCTTTGAATTTTAATTCTATCACTAGCCAAAAAAAAATCTCGTAATTGTCGTGAAGATAGAAACATGAAGTGAACCGACATGATAAAAAAAAAAACAAACTGAGAAAAATACTAGAATTAAGTATCAAGTTTTGGAATCCTTATATATAAATAAAAAAAAAAAACACTAGAGTTTCCATAATCTACATAATACCATAGGAGCAAGTAAATGCATAAATTTTAAGTGGGGTGAGTATCTTTTCAGAACAAATGATAGTATTGTAATCCAACTAAACCAATATAAGGAGTGGCCCTTGAGATAAATGTCAACTAGTTCGAATTCTTTATGGTGCTATCTACGAATACTAAAAGGCAATGTTTCAAGAGTTTTTTTTTGCTCGAAAAAGTTTTAAACATTTAGTAGAAAAACTGTTATGAGTTCCTCTAACTTGTATCCAAACAATATCTTTGTGTGAATGGCAAACCCTCGCAAATGGTAAAGGCCGTTTAATTACCACGAAATTATAATTTAAAAAAATTAAAAAAATTGTTACACAAAGGGACAGGTAGAGTTGAGCTAAAAACATAAATTAGAAATATTAGATGAAATAAAATGAACTTTAATCTCAATATTTTCCTAACTGAATTAAATCAATTTTCTTGCAGTATTACAAATATCTTCTTCTCTTTATTTCTTCTTTTGTATCTCTTTCTTTTATATTTCTCGTAATATTCAAATAAAGAGTGAGTCAAGATTTTTTTTTATTTCTAATAAATATTTATTATCTATTATAATGATTTTTTATCTAATAGAATAAAATAATAGATTAACATAAATTTAATATCCTAATCTTTTATTTGTGTTTATAAATTTTATATAATTATTTCACTATGATTGTTTCGGTGGAAGATTTGAATAATTTGTATGAAGTATTAGATTTAAAATTCATTGTCAGCATTTTGTATTAAAAAAGTCATATAACTCCCTTTTATATTTATTAAAGAATATTAGAAAAAATTGTAGAAAAAAGAATATTAGAAAAGGGTGTTGTTGTAAAAAAGAACGGTGTTAATCACGTAAAAGAGGAAAATATTTGGTGTGAAAATAACATGAGAGTGTAAAAAAATTATATAAATATTTTTACTTTAAATTTTTTAATTGGTGTCTTAGGTTATTTTTGATAAAATTAGTTGAAAAAATTAGTTGAAAACTGAAAAATTAACTAATAACTGAAAGCTGAAAAATGAATATATTAAATTATAAGTATTTAGTAATTGTTCAAGCAATTAAAAAATGTAAACTAAAGGAAAAATAATAAAATAATGATTTATTTAAAAAGAGTAATTAGGAAATTTTGGATAAAATATTAAAGATAAAAATTGAAGAAAATATAAAAAGTTAGAAGTTAGAAGTTCAAAAAATATTACTTTAAGTAACATTTTTAAAAATGCTAGAAGTTAGTAAAAAAACTTGTATTATTGGACTGTCAAACAAACTTTTCAATTAGTAAAAAAAAACTAAAAACTAACTGAAATACATTGTTAAAAAATATCCTTAAGGATAAGAATATTGGTTATCATTTGCTAAGAAAATAAATACAGTATTTATTCAATATAAACATGTTTCTAAGTGGCAAAGTTTTTCAGACTTGGATCAACCCGACTGATTCGATTGGTCAAATCGTGATCCTATGGCTGGATCGGGTTGAGTCACAAATTCGATTGGGTGCATTTTTGACCTAGAGCAACCCGGATTGACCTGACCGGATTTGCTATTAAACCCTAATTTTTTTTTCTAGTTATATTCAAAATGACGTAAATCGATTTGAACCCATTTTAATTTTAGAATTCTTCTTCCTCTCGCAATCTTGTTCAGCCGCTCTACCGTGTCGCTCTGCTCGCCAGCCTCTCATTCCTTCCTCTCATCGTGGCGTTGTGCTGTCGCCACCTTGTTAGACTCACTCAGTTCATTTGCAACGTTGTCCAGAGCTGCAAGTGAGTCCAACTAAATTTATTTTTTCTTTTTCATTTTGTTTTATTTTAGTTTTTGTGTGATTTTGAATTAAATTAATCTTTTCATTCATTGTTGAGCATTTTTTGTGGCTGCAATTGTGTTTTTGTTTAATTAAATTGATTTAGAAGTGGTCGCAATTGTGGTCGAGTTATAAGTAAAATTGTGGTACTAGATCATTTTTCTAAACCGTAGTTTGAAACTTTAGATTAATTTTTATATTTTATAATCTACATTAATGTTATATGATTATATTTCATTTTAATGTGAACATTGATATATAATGTGGTTGATGTCTTTAATGTTAAAATTATAGATAATAGTCATTTTTTAATTTGTGTTATTTATATTTCATTTGTATTTTTTAAGACTTACGAATTTCAATGCGTCAGATGAAATTTTTTAACACAAGTATAAATTTTTTATTTTTTTACTAGAAATTGAATCATGCAGGTGATCCACCAATTCAACTATTAATTCAGTGATTTGTAAAACTATACTAAGTCGACATGTTTTTGGTGGGGTTTCTAACTTCTAAGTGGATATAATTGAGCCTTTTAATTAATTAATTAATTAAACTACCTCTCATTCACACACGTCACACGTCCGTTTTTTTTTTTGTCATTTATAAAATTCCCTTTTTCTCGTAGTTTTTTTTTTTTCTTCTTTCTTCTTTGACTTTTGGCTAAATTTGATGAATTTATGATGAGAAACTTGCATATCCAGTATTTTACCAATTGCTACTAATTGACTCGTGCGGTGAAAGGATCCCATCACAGATTGATCTGCAAGACCAGAGAACAAGCAGAAGAGCCTTCTTCGTTTAACAACCACATCGGAGAAAGAAACAAACACCCGCGCGCCCATACACGTGCGTAGTGCCCACTCTCCAATCTCACACGCATGAGTCCGTTGCTGCTGTAATCGTCGACGAAGAAGAAGAAATAAACCGTGAAGTGAAGCAAAATTCGCAAACCAAACCAAACAAACCCTAAATGCGCGGTTACTAGTGAGTGACGATTCAGATCTGCTGCGGGATTATCGAAATTGGTTATTGGCGGAGGGAGATGGAGGGAAACTCCGGTGGAGGAGGTGGTGGAGGCGGAGGCGGCGGAAACGACGTGGAATTGCTCTGCAAGACGCTGCAGGTGGAGCACAAGCTCTTCTACTTCGATCTGAAGGAGAACCCTCGCGGCCGCTACCTTAAGATTTCCGAGAAGACCTCCGCCACCAGGTCCACCATCATCGTCCCCTTCTCTGGTATTTCCTGGTTCCTCGATCTCTTCAATTACTACGTCAATTCCGACGATCAGGACCTCTTCAGCAAGGAATTGCAGCTCGACACCAAGGTAGTAATACCCTAATTTGACTCCCTTTTTTCGCTCTGTAGCGTTTGATTTGATTTGATTTTGCTGTTTTTTTTCTCTTCAGGTTTTCTATTTTGACATTGGTGAGAATCGGAGGGGCCGTTTTTTGAAGGTATTTGGCTTGATTCTCTTCTTCTCTTTCTCTTAAGCTCGTAATGTTAAATTGACGGGTGTATGGGTGGAAGGAAGATAGGAATACGGGGGGAAAAGAATAAACTATCAATTTAGATTTATTCCAGAATTATCACTCTCACTCTCTCCTAAATAGTGCTTAAACTAATGAAATTATATAAGTATCTATCATTTTAGTCGCTGGGTTGATATGTTTTACTAATATTGAGGGACTAATTTGAAGAATTTTCCGATACTTGAGGGGCTATGTAACATGATTTGTAATACTATAGGGACTAATTATATGATTTCATTAGTTTAAGGACTAATTTGGAAGGAGGATGATACTTCTCGGACCAAATTGATGGTTTGTTGAGGGAAAATAAATGAAGAGAGAGAAACAGATGGATGTGTTTGGCTGTGTCAAAATAATGGTTCCTTCTTGGAATGCTTTACTTGTCAATGAATTAGAAAAGGGGGTGTTCTGTATATATGTATGAATTAAGGATAAGTTTTAATATGAATTTTTTTCTTGGTTTGTTTATATACTCTGGTTCTGTATGTAGAGAAGCTTTTCTATATTGTCATTGAATGAAGGTCAAAATATCTAGGCATATATGTGTTTTCGTGAGAAATAAGGAAATTTAATGATGACAATGAAGCTTTTAATTAACCCAATCTGTGATCGCATGTACAAAAGAGGTAGAAAATGAGGTATGCAACCTGAAGAAGAGCTGAGAGTTGAGTGTGTAAGAGGTTAGGGCTTTAATAACCTTAGGGTTCTGAATGAGGTTTTGTTATCAAAATGTAGAAAAGTGAAACAAAATTTTTAATTTGGTGTGTGTGGCAAAGGCTGGGCATTTTGTTAGACATTCCTATTCTTGTTGCTATCAAAGACAGATTCAAAAAAGATAACACCAAAGGTATATTTGAAATTATAAAATATTAAATGTAATGGATGATTAATCTCCTCAAAGGTCCAAACTTTTAACCATTGACCCGGTTTTCCACTCATCCATCTTCTCAAACCCCCTTTCATTGTCTTCCCTATGGCTCCTGCAAACTGCAAAACACCTTCATATTCAGACGCTGCAGAAAGTTTTTTAAAAAAATTTCCTCTCTCAATCCCAAATCTCCCACCAAAATCAAATCTTAAGTCAAGCTCGAATTGCTGGAAGGTGTGGCAGAATGGAAACTCAGGGACAACAACCTGCTAAAGAGGGGAAATCTGATGGTTGCTTAAGCTCCATCATTAGCCATAGGTTCACCACTTCTATGAATTTGCATAGGGAATTGGCGAGAACCAATTCACGAAACTATGCATACCAACTTGTAGTTTTCAAGGGGGAGGAGTGAATTATGTTTTGCTGGTCTGAAATAATCAAGTAACTCTGCGCATGTTTGGGTTGGATTATTTTTGAAGAAATATTTTTTTTCTTTTCAAAATCTCTTTTAGAATGGTGAAAAAAAAAAAGTGTTTTTAGCCTCCAAAATAAGCTAAATCAAACATGCACTTGTTCCTTTGTTGCCCAGTACACTATGCATAGACTTCAACCTTTTATGTTGTCTGTTTAAAATTTTCTGTATTCAGTATTTAAGGGGTATCTTATATGTCCCCTTATATTCTTATTGCCAAATTGTTGTTCATATATAAGACCTGCCCTTGTGTAATTGACTAACTGAAGTGCCTACTACGTGAGTTTGATGGTAGGAAAGGTGTGAAAGGTGTTGAAGACCAGATAAATTTGTATTGGAAGTTTTGGGATGTGAGTATTGTTGGGTTCTATCTGTTTTTACACGTATTGTTACAAAACCAAACATGCTGTTTGGATTTTATGTGTAACAGCATTTATTATTCACCCCAAACAATTAAAAAAAAGCAAGATTTAAAGTATGCATTGCTGTGGAACATAAGAACAGTAAACCAATCTGCACCACTAAAAAGCAGCCTATGCTGTCAACTACTATATTCTGTAATTCCTTTATGGGTTTACTATCTTTTTGGTCCCTAAACTTTTTTGGATTTTTGCTTTTAGTCCATAATCTAAATTTTGACCAGTCAAAGTCTTGAAAAATTTTCTCCATTACCACTTTTAGTCCCTATTGTCAAGTAACAACATGAATTGATGACGTAACATTGATGTTGACAGTTCGGTGACTTGTCACGTTAACAAGAAGTCTAATGTGATAGTCACGTGTATTTTTTTGGTAATCTATGTTTTTAATCCCTCATCAATTGTTCTAAACAAATGATTGATTAAGAACATAGTTTACCCAAAAAATTACATGTGGTTGTCCCTTCAAACTCTTTGATGACATGACAAGTCATTAGACTGCCAATGCCATTGTTGCATAATCATTGTTACTTGACAACAGGGACTAAAAGTGATAACGGAGAAAAAATTCTAGGACTTTGACCTGTCAAAATTTAGATTAAGGATTAAAATAATAAACCCCAAAATGTTTAGAGACCAGAAGACTATAATCCGTTCTTTATCTTCTATAAGCATTTGAATTTAGCAAAAGTAGATCCTTAAGTAAAATCTGCACAAAAAATGTTTTAGTCAATTGCATGAAGTCCCTCATGAAAAACTGTTACTGTGTTTTTCATCATTTTGGGCTTCCATATCTACATTTATTTTGGAATTTCTTTCTTATGAAGAATATTATCCATATGTATACTTTGTTTCAACATTATGATTCTTATTTATTATTGTGAAGGTGTCTGAAGCTTCTGTCAGCAGAAATCGGAGCACTATAATTGTTCCTGCTGGAAGCTCCAGGGATGAAGGATGGGCAGCATTCAGGAACATTTTAGCAGAGATCAATGAAGCCTCAAGGCTTTTCATTCTGCCCAATCAGGTTTCCTTCTTTTGAAACAGACATTTTTCTTCCTGCTTAGCCACAAGAATTGTCAAAGTTATTACTTTTTTTTTTTCATCTTATTTGCTTGTTTTCATTCCACAATAGCAAAATTCTGAATCCTCAGAGCATCTTGTTGGACTTTCGGATGATGTTGGTGCTGGCTTCATATCTGGCAATAGTACTCAACCTGCCACTTCTTCTGAGTTGAATGTGGACAGGTCTATTGAATTGCCGCCTCAGGATGAAATTGGGAACTTGGGGGTCTCAAAAGTAATCAGGGCTGATCAGAAAAGATTCTTCTTTGATCTTGGGAGCAATAATAGGGGTCATTTCTTAAGAATATCTGAGGTGTGCTGTCATTATCTCTTTGTCCTTTTTCCTTTGTTTTATATATTGTGGGAAGAGGAATTTCTGCTGTAAATTTTTGTAATTTAATTGCAGGTTGCGGGTTCTGATAGATCCTCCATCATTCTTCCCCTGTCAGGGCTCAAGCAGTTTCATGAGATTGTTGGTCACTTTGTGGAAATCACAAAGGACCGAATTGAGGGAATGACAGCTGCTAATGTTCGCACAGTTGATCCCCCTCAAAGATGAATGCTAACTTGGTGCTGCAACAATAATTAATCCCTCTTCCAAGGTTTCAATGGGATAAGAATGGGTGTTGTCTTTGAGTCTGATTTGTGTTATTTTATTTTCCCCCAGCCTCCTCCTTCTTCTCATATTTTTCTTCCATTAATGCTTTTGAAATAATGCTAACTGTGGTTGGTCCGCAGAATAATTTGAATTGCTTGGCAAGGTTAATATGAATAGGAATAATGTACTTGTTTGGATAGTTTGGCACCCAAGCTACAATCTGTAATAATGTTTGATTGTTTATTCTGCGTTCCTTGCGCAGATTTCACATGGATTTAAGTTCTCATGCATGCCGAGGTTTCAACCACGCATGCCTACCATATGTTAGGTTGGTAATTTTAGGGTTTGGTTTCCATCTAGCATGAACTTTGCTTTCATAGTGATATATGTTTTATCGTCGTTTAGTTTCATCTGTATAAAACACCCCTTGGAAGGAGAGATGGAGGGAATGCTAAATGCTTTTGGGAATGAAATTAGTTGCATGAAATATCTGGTTAGGATAATATCAAATTGAAACTAAGGAACGTTAGATAGCCTTTATTGTAGTAGATTCGTTAAATATGATCCTGACAAAACCTGATTTTGACCTTTGGGTCATTATGTAATATTTTACAATTTGATTCGGCTTTCAGAATATAAAAAAATTGATTCGTTTGATGACTTCTAAAGAAGGAAAATAGTCTCTTTTTTTTTTTTTTTTGCCATTCTTATCTATTTTTTCTTCAGACTTGAGAGGCTTTGTTAGAACAAAAGTATCCAGAAATGTTTTCAAAGAAATAAAGATTATGAATGCATTTAACATTATCTTGTTTGGAAAACTGTGGATATGAAGAATGAAATTTACGAGAAAATTTATTTTACATTTTTCTTCGAAATTAGAAAGTGAAAGAGAAGAGACGATTATAAGGTTATAACATTCTAAATTTTTCAATAGTCAATCTTCGAGTATAATCTAAATAAAAATAAATCATAGACGGCTTACCAATTTGGCCCATTTAAGCATGATGTTTGTTTTTAAATGTTTTTTAAAGAGTTGAAGAAAATAATTGTTTATTTAGCTTGTTTTAACTTTTAAGTGAAGGGTCTAAAATTCTTAGGGTATGTTTGGGATAGTTGCAAGTTTTTTATTTTTTATTCACAAATTTAATTTTTAAAATAAAATGTGTTTCACAAAAATAGAATTGAAATGATTTTTAAATCATTTTTGGAATACTTTTACACATTTTTAAAAACAGGAAACAATGTCTTATGAATTTAGTTTCTAGTTTGAAAAAAAATACATACTTTTCATATTTGACAATGACATTTTTTATTATTATTACAATCATTGTTGTTACTGTCATAACTAGCTAATTATCACTACGATGACCACCAGTCATCTGTCACCATTGCTACTTTCACCATCATCGATATTGTTACCATCACCACCACCATTAATGTCACCTTCACCACCACCTTCGTCACTGTCACCATCAACTTCGTCACAACCACCACCATCGCCACCACTGGTGTCACCACCATAGGCGGACGAAGGGGGGCTAGGGTGGGCCACCGCCCCCCCTAAAATTTTATTAATATAAATTTTATTATTTATATATATTAAAATTAAAAAAAATAATTTGACAATAAAAAAAAGATGTGGTATTGTAAATGTATGGGTCAAATGAAGGTCAGTCCATAGTCATCTCATCTTATCTTATCTTTGGGATTCAAAAATAGGGTATAATATTTTTTAATATTGCATTAAAAAATAGGTTAAAATATTTCTAAGATTGTATTGCATAATATAATAGAATATCTTTAAGATTACATTACATAATAAGATAAAATATTTTGAAGATTGCATTTGGATAGAATATTTTTTAATATTGTATTAAAAAATAGGATAAAATATTTTTAAGATTGCATTGCATAATATAAAATATCTTTAAGATTGCATTGTATAATATAAAATATCTTTAAGATTTCATTGCATAATATAAAATATCTTTAAAATTGCATTGCATAATATGATAAAATATTTTTAGGATTGCATTCAAAAATTGGTTAAAATCATGTGCTTAAATTAGTATAAATAGAAACATATTTTTGTGTTTATAGTATGCATTCCATTCCAAATAATATTAAAGCTTTAGAAAGTTTATGTTTGCATAATTGAGAGAATTGTTGTAAGATCATATAGAAGCATTTGACAAGTCTGATTCATCAACTCTCCATCAGGATTTAAAGGTACATATTTGCTAAAGGAATAGAAGCGTAAAGATAATCATTTTATTGTATTCTTCTTCTTGACTTTAAAAGATGTTGCAACTGGAAAACTAGGATACCAATTTTGTCTCTATTCTTGGTGAATTGAGACGTGCGACTTCTGACTGGGAAACAAGGATACATGTCTGTCTCTGTTCTTGGTGAATTGAAACTAGAGCTTTTTGCTGAGAAATAAAAATACCAGCTGGGATAATTGTTGAGTAAGGGTAGACTAGAAAATTAGGATACTAGGAACTCTTGTACACTAAATTATCATAGTGGAGTTGTACATTGGATTGATTATCCAATTTGGACGTCATGATTTTTTACCCAATTGGGTTTTGCATGCTAAAATTGATTGTGTATTCTTTATCTCTTATCTTCATATTATTGCTTTGAATTTGATTTTAAATTATGAATTATTTTATTAAGACTCACTAAACTTTGTCAATTTGTTCATCAACCCACCCTGTTTGCAATTTGTCTGTCTATAAAGATAATCAAGATCAGACTTCGAAATAGAATGGAAGACCAATTTTTTTATGATTTTTTGATTACATACATTGAAAAAGAAATTGTTTTGAGTTTTAGCACGGATTCTATTATAGATGATTTTAACAATATGAAAACACGTAGAGTAAGAGTCAAGTGAAGTGATCTTAATTTTTGTAATAGATTTTTTTATTTTTTTATATTATATTTGTATTATCTTCGGAGTACTTTTATTTATGATATAGTTTTTTTATGTTCGCCCTCTCTCAATAAAATTCATGCGTCCGCCACTGGTCACCACCATTGTCATTGTCGTCATTGACATCACCATAACTACGGGCATTGCCACTACCATCTATGTCACTATCATTGTTACCACCACATTGCCACTACTTGTTGCCACCACCAACATGGTTATCATTGTCACTGCCACCACCAACACGGCTATCACTATCACTGCCACCACCACCACCTCCAACATCATCACCACCATCACTATCACTAGCAACCACTATCACCACTGTCATTGCTATCACAATCACCACCGATATCTCTATCATCGTCGCTGTTACTAACATCATCATCATTGTCATTGTCGTCACCACCACATAAAAGTACTATTAAACTAAATTTAATGTGATTTGAAACTTTTAAAATGATTTCATTTTAAACTAATCATATTTAAAAAAAAATAAAAGCTAAAAATTGGTTGTTATTTTTAATTTTTTTGAAACTCAACTATAAATCACCATAAACAGGGCCTAAAATAATTGTTTTAAAATGTTTTCAAAGTATAGGTCGTGCTCTTGATCCTAAGGTATTTGCTGTGGGAGTTATTATTGGGCACATTCCATTTTCTATTGGCCCCCACCAAAGGGCTAAGCCTTTTTTTATTCCTAAATTGTCCTTCCCACATAATGACGATTTTGTTGAGTAAAATACACAATTGAATAGTGATTCTATTGCACAATCATTTTTTGCACCCCTTAACATAACAAAATCAAGATTTCTTTGTATATTTCTTATCGCCCTAAACATAACAAAATCATTATTCCATTGTTATTTTTTTTGGCACCCCTTAACACAACAAAATTATGATTCCGTTGTTGTTTTCCACAACACAACAAAATCATGATTATGTTGAGGTAGAAAAAAAAGTCAACAACATAATCTCGATTCTATTGTATTTTTTTAAAAAATTAAAACAAAAACAAAAAATACATTTAGTATTTTTTATTGATTGAACACTAACACTACATTTACTAATTGAGTATTGCTTTTTTTAGACATATTGATTGAACATTGTTTAATATGCATATCAATCGTATTGAATAAAGATACAACCTAAATGTTTTATTGTTTGTGTGATCTCAACCGTTGGTATGACTCACAAGAGAATAATAGAAAATCTAATATAATTAGCGGTAAGGGTTTGATGCAACTCAACACATTTGCTTTATATTCACCATATTGCTTAAAACATGGAGTGTATCTGTAGTTGTATATTGTGATGGTGACATTATTTCATCATGAAGGGTATTGTTTGAATGTCCTAGTGGTCCTAAAGTTGTCTCAATAAGTGAGGACGTGTTGCTTGATGCTTTAAGGAAAAAAATTATGGATGTCATCAGAGGTTGCAGAATTTTATTCGATCTTTTTTATCGTCAACCTGTTTACGTAGGTGATGCTTGTATTGAATACGAGTGTATGCAACTTAAATGCGATGATGATGTGGAGAAAATGTTTTTCATTTTTTCCGAATTTAGTAGCAAAGGTCCGACTGAGTAGAATACAACTTTTGGCGGATCTCGAGATGAAATCATTGTCATGTTTTTACTTTATAAAAATCGTAACCGATTGCTTTTATTTTTTTAAAAGAAAAGTTTGTATTAGTAGTGCTTCTTTAGTTGTTATTTTTGTTCATGAATCAATTAAAGAAAGCTTTGTTGTTAAATTACTATATGTGTATTGTTTAAATAGTTGATGAACACAAAAAAAGTAATTCAACCACAAATGTAAAAAAATATATTTCAAAACATTAAAAAATCATACATACTACATCAAACCAGAACAACAACAACAACAACAATAACAATAACCATAACCATAATAATAATAATAATAATGATGATGATGATGATGATGATGATAATAATAATAATAATAATAATGTTGAATACAATAATCAATCGCCTCTACCACCCCTCTTGCCACCCTTGCCACCATCCTTGGCATGCCTCTTTTGCCGTCTTTGTGTGTCCGAGCTACACCCTGGTTCTAAGCCCTTATGCAACAATTGCAAAGCTTGTTGTATGATCTAATGATGACTCATGTCCTCTGGCACATCTCTGAGGTCTAGCAAGCTCTGGATAGCTCCTAACGCCATCTAAAATCGATCTTCCATTGACAACTCTTATATGAATAAAATGATATGTTTTTTTGTTCTATGTTCATACTTTATTTGAAAGTCATATGATGCATTATGATATGTCATATATATATATATATATATATATATATATATATATTCTCTGCATATGATGAGATTGACTAATGCTTTTATGTAATATGTTATAAGTCTCCCTTCAACTTTTAAATTTGTGTTTGTTTGACATCATCAAAAAGGGAGAAATTGTTAGGTCAAAATACATTTATGTCTTAAGATGAATTAGGACCCTTAATTATTTTGATTACATGTAAACAAATACAAAAGTTAATAGTTGCATTTAAAGCCCCAATGCAAGCTTAATGAAGAAATATATTCATTTAGAGACAACAGACACTTGTTGAAGAAGTCCTATATATACTAGAAGCTTTGCAGACATGGTCATGAACCTACCCGCTTTCATTCAAATTCCTTTTGTAAAAGCTTTCTGTAAATTCTTGTATAATTTGAAAAAGCTCTCAAAACACTTTGAAACCTTGAGAGAAAAGACTAAGTGTTGAGATTGTATATTCGTTTGTAAGACGATTAAGAGTTAGTCATTATGCAAACAAACAAAAAATTTGTTTGATATGTATAGATCCAAAATTGGCTTGATAGGATAAAGAATACTAGTTGTAACAAGCTTACTGTAGAGCTTGAGTTGTAAAGCGAGAAGTGACAATGATTAATATTTGTAACTTGTTGAAATTAGTGAAACTTGGTGGTTAGTCAAGAACTGGACGTAGTCTCCGTAATAAAGATGAACCATTATAAATTTATATGCCTTATATGGCTTTATTTCTCTTCTGTTTTATACTGACTTTGAGTTTGAATTTGATTATGTTTTGAAAACTCTACCTGCTTTGTAAAATTTGTTTTCATCATCTAAAAGTGTATTTGCAAAAATCTATTATATGCCTCACAAAGGTTCTCTTCCAACTATAACGTTGTTTTTCATGACAAAAAGGTTATAAAATCACAATTCCACCCCCTTCTTGTGATATTTTCCTTTACAAATATTGTGATTCTAAACTTCTAAAGTTTCTTGATGACCAAGGTACCTTGTATGAGTTTTCTTTTTCGTATACTTCTCAACAAAATGGTCGTGTTGAAAGAATGCACTATCACATCCTTGACCCAGTTCGTGCGATGTTTATCTCGACCTCTTGTCTTAAGCGTGCTTGGGGTGAAGCTTCCCTTATCGTTGTCTATGTCATCAACTACCTTCCTTCCTATGTCATTGGTAATGTTTCTCTTTTTAAGCATCTTTACCACACTCCACCAACTTTATAAATCACTTAAGGTCTTTGGTTGTGCGTGTTTTGTTCTTCTCCACCCTCATGAACATACTAAGCTTATGCATGTGCTTGTTGTTTTCTTGGTTATGGTACATAACACAATATCTTAGCATATTTGTGTCTCTTGTCATGTTGTCTTTTGGGAACATAAAACGTTCTCTTCCTTGTCAAAGTTTATGTCTATCCCATCCACCATTTCTCCTTTCTTTACTCACTACAATGTTGATTACTTCCTTAATGAGATAGATGCATGTTTTTCCAGTGAGCTCCTAGCTTTGTCCAATATTCCATTCACCTTTAATGATGTTGTTCCAACTGCTGATCCTCCTCCAAAACAACGACTTCAAAGGGTAAGGAATCTTCCTCCCCATCTTTGTGATTTCCATTATTTTTCTACTATACTTCCCCTTCATGAAACACAGGCCTATAAGGAAGCCTGTAGCAACCTTCGTTGGCAGCAAGCTATGCAGGATGAATTATGAGCATTAGATAAAACTCATACTTGGGACCTTGTTGATCCTCCTTTTCGTAAGCCTCTTCTTGTAAGGTGCAAATAAGTGTATAGAATCAAGACTCTTTTTAATGGTTCTATTGAGCGATACAAAGCTTATCTCATGGAAAAAAGGTTCAGTCAGGAGTATGACATAGATTATGAGGAAACCTTTACCCTAATTGCCTGCATCACCTTAGTTCAAACTCTTTTTGCCATTGCAATTGCCCGTCAATGGCCCCTAATTCAACTAGATGTAAAAAATGTTTTCGTTAATGGCGAGCTCGAAAAAGAGGTCAATATGTCTCCTCTTCTAGAATACATTTTTCCAACCAACAAGGTTTTTCGTCTTCTTATTTGTGGCCTCAAACAAGCACGGTTTGCTAAATTTCGCAGTACTATCAGAAGTTAGGTTTATCTTTCAGTGGTCATGACGTTATTCTTTTCACTCGTAAAACAAAAACAAATATTGTTGTCTTACTTCTTTATGTTGATGATATGATTATTACTAGAAATGACTCTGCGGGCATTATTGAACTAAAGAAATTCTTGAGTCTACATTTTGAGATGAAGGTCTTAGACCTCTGAGTTATTTTTTGGGTCTTGAAGTTATATCTTCTATTGATGACATATATCTCTCATATGTATGCTTTAGATCTTGTCTCTCGAGTAGGCCTTACTGATAGTAAAATTAAACACACTCCTCTTGAACCAAATGTTCAATTTACTCCTTAGGATGGTACTTTGCTAGTTGATGCTACTCTCTATCGTTAGCTAGTAAGAAGACTTATTTATCCTACGATTACCCGAAGATATATCTCTTATGTTGTTCACCAGGTTAGTTAGTTCATTAAGGCCTCGCGTACCACGCATTATGTTGTTGTCCTTCGCATGATTTGTTATATCAAGAGTACTTTGTTTTTCGGTCTCCATTACTTTATTGCATCCCTTTTGATTCTTCAAGCTTACTCTGAAGTTTATTGGGTTGATGATCCTAGTGAATGTTGCTTAACCACTGGTTTTTGTATTTTTCTTGGAGATTCTGTTATTTCTTGGTGAAGCAAGAAACAAACTCTGACAACTTGTTCCTACAGTAAAGCTGAATATCTTGCACTTTGTGATACTACTTCTAAAATATTATGGCTTCGTTGGCTTGCTGATTTAGAAATACCTCAATCTTCCTCCACTGAACTTTGTTCTCACAACCAAATCGCCCACAATGATGTTTCCATGAGCGCACCAAGCATATTGAGATTGATTGCCACTTTATTCATCAACATCTTCTTCGCGGTGAACTTCATCTTGTCTCCATTGGCACTCTTGACCAACCAATTGATTTATTTATTGAACCTCACTTGAGTTTGAGGAAGGATGTCGTGATATTATGCATATTTGTTATGATATTATGCAAATTTATAGATATTGTAATTAGATATTACGTAGATTTGTCTCATATTGTAATTAAATTTAGGATTAGTCATGATTTTATACTTGATTTATATTTTTATTTAGTTGTCTCATTTTTGCAAGATAAATAGGAGCGCATCATTGTATACGAGAAACTGAAATATACAAAACCTTTTACACATCTTCCAGTGTTTTTTACTTTTCCTCCAGTATTGTTACAGTTAACTTGTACTCTAAATGGACGTTGATATGCAAATACCACAAGTGTACAATGTCGTTAAGTAATAATATTGTTCTTTCCATGGGGATTGAGTGTTTGGCTATGTGAAATTGCAATATAAATAGAACTAAAACTAATGAAATTAGATTTAAAAATTAAGAAGTGATTATGAGAAAATGTTAAATTTAGAATTCAATAATAGAAATAAGAAAGCAATTTGTATGGATTAAAATTCAATAACTAAAAACTTCCATGATCGGATTTCATGCTATGACAAATAATAATGAATTAAATTACCCTTAGATTCTCACAAGTTTCTATTGAATGCAAATTAACCTAAGGTAACCTTCATTCTTTATCAAGACATGAAGATGTATCTAACCAAATTGACCCATACTCTCGTGGTGGTTATGTTTAATTAAACCCTTTAAGCATTTTGTTAATTTTTTTGTTCCTCTTAGGGTTTAACCTACTCTCACGGATTTACACCTAAGTTCATTCTTATGGTTCCGAAATTATGGTTTCACCTCTCAGTACTTCCCAAATCCCTGAGATTATGTTAAAAAGAGGTCAATTTCATCTAACATAAATAAAGCAATAAAAAGGAATCAAAGAGAACAAGAACAACACAAGGATAAAAGAAAATTAATTCATTATATGTTCATAGGCTACGCCAAATCCTTGAAACAAAAGGACTACTGATAGGTAGCCATAAAGCAAAATAGAAATTCGAAAAAGAAGATAATAACGAACAGAAGAAGAGAAAAAGGATTAAGATTCAAGCTCTCTTCCCTATCGCTCAAGGCTTAAGCATCAAATTATTGAACCCTATCCAAAAGGGTATTTAAAGATAATGGGTTAAAAGGTTCAGACCCAAATACAAATAGAAATATGAAAAATAATTAAAATTCACGTCTATCACTCGTCATGGCTGTGATCTGAATATCACAACCACGATCCATGATTGTGAGCCAAAAAATGAGGTAGGATAAAATTCGACACCAATCATGGTCGTGATCCATAACTAATAGTTGTGATCCATAACTCATAGTCGTGATCCATACTGCTTGCCCCAAAGCATACTCCAACAATGTGGGTCACGGGTGTGAATTGTATCTGATAGCTGTGAGACTTCTCAAGACATCTACAATCTCCAATGATTCATTTCAAGTTCTAGTAATGCCTGTCTAAGTTGTAAAAAGTGTCCTCCAACTCCAAAATTGGTACCCAAAAGACAATAACACCCAAAATGCAACTGATTCCACAAAAGATAGAAAAGTAGAGAAAACTAACTAAAACTAAGTCCTAAATGTCCCAATGTACAAATAAAACTATATCAAATGTAAAATGTAATATGAAATGCAATGCATCAACGTGGTGCTAGTAAAAAAAACATTTGTTAAATAAGCTCGAAAGAATATGTAGTCGATGAATCCACATGATCTAATAATTGCAATCTCGATCTAAATAAGACTGCCAATATTGCATCAGGGTTGCACCTTACAAGGATACTCCAACCTATGGGATCAACATGAGCCACATAGAAATTCCAAATCGAATAACACCTCCAAGACTAGAGTCATACTTCAACTCATTTATGGCTCTCCTATTAAGCTAAAGAACCATATTATGAGGGGGGAAATATGCATATTCATGATGCATGGTCACATAGGATGCACATGGCTCTACTTAACATATCAATTGGAGAATTCTATCCCACATGGACTAGGTTCTCTTAACATTTCAAAGCTTGTTCATATACCATGGCATCTCTCCATCCATATTTCATATGCACAACCATCATGTACAACTTTACAGAATTTACATTCATAACATTTCGTAAACTTGACGATGAGGAAAACAACTCATGTTAAACTTCAACATGTAGTTCACTAATTACAACTTACAACTTCGTTTAATTAAGAAAGCACATGGCACATGAACATAACACAATTACAAGGTCAAAACATCAACAAAAACATGAACAATTTGCCAAGCAAGCCGCACTTAGCACAAGTCATTCCACGTTTAACTCGGAGA
>PYAF01004326.1:1682250-1698682 GCA_007407185.1 Glycine tomentella | reverse complement strand
TTTTTTTTTTTTTTTTTTTTTTTGTGATTTTCTATATGATTTGGGTTTCCATTACTCCTAAATTGACCAAATCTTTAACACACAAAAACTAAATATTAAGTCCTACATGTTTCTAATCGATTTTAAACACAAAATAGCTAATCCATCATTCAATCCCAAATATCTAAATTCCTAATTTTCAATACTAAAACTAACATTCTAAAAAACCAAAACATTTTGTCAGTACATATGCTGATATGCATCGAAAGCAAGGGAAATAAAATAATTGAATTGGAGCGGAGCGACAGAGGATAGAGAGAAAAAAGTTGGTTACAGGAGTGGGAAAGAAAAAGGGGGCACAAATATAAAGTTCCAAATAATCGCCCCCCCAAACCAAAGCAGTTCTTTCGCTGTGCGGATTTGCCCCCAGAATGGCAATTGCTCGCTAGTCGCCAGCAAGGACACACAAAAACAAACAGAAGAAAGAAAAAGAAAATGCAAAACGAGAGTGTGCATGTGAACGACAAAACACAACAACAACATCATCGCAGTTCTTAAAAGACAAAGAATCTCATAGAGGAAGAAGAAGGGGGCGATGCATTATTTTTCACTACACGCTTTTGCTCCGATTGATTCAGATTGAGAAAAAAAAAAAGCTTAATCACCGGCGAGAGGCTTTTATGATGCTTTGTGGTTCATTCTGTTTGAATTTGCGAGATCGAATACAGCCATGGATTCGCGACTACGATAGGCTCCAGTCTTTCGCTGTCATCCTCATTTACCTTCAGGTTCGTTGTTAATTGCATTGTTGTTAGTTAATTAATTTTAATTTGCATTATTATTGTATTGTATTGAATTGTTGAATTAATGCGTGTGCGCGTGCATGTGAAAATTTGGAAAATGATGCAAAGATTGGATGCGCGTTAATTGGATCGCTGGGAGCATCGTACAATGGCGTGTCGCTCATAAATCTGGCAATCGCGTTGTTCGCTTTGGTCGCAATTGAGAGTAGTAGTCAGAGCCTTGGCCGCACCTACGCTTTTCTTCTCTTCTGTGCCATCTTGCTCGACATTTCTTGGTTCATTCTTTTCGCCAACGAAATTTGGTGCGTCCTGCAATTTCTTTCGTTTCTTTCTTTCTTTTTTATATGATATAATATAATGTAATTTACTTTTCATGAACCGCTGTGCACTATGTTGTTGAGACCAAGTGATTGAGTTTTGGCTTGCTTGTGTAATGATTCTTGCCCCTAAGGAAGGGGAACTGACTATGACATTGTCTTTATTGTATTATATGTGACCTTGTATATATAAAGTGCAAATATAGATTGTAACAAAATTTACATGCAGTTCCTTAGGTGTTTTTCGTTCTGTTGTTTAATCAGAATTGAAGTTTCATCTTGGTAATCTACGTTAATCGTTAATGCAAAAACCTTTATTATGCGGATTACTGAGACAGAACTCAAATTTTGATAAAAAAAACAACACTAAAAGCACCTATAGAATTGCATTTATGTTTTGTCATGGACTATTCTTTTGCCCCAGAATGGGTGAGATGAGATATGTCTCTTTCACGTAGTTTGAAACCACTTGCTTGCATTGTTTCATTTTGTTTGTCCATTTTCCCTAGATTTTATTCCAGAATTTAATTTCCTATGTTTTTAGATGTTTCTTGAACTTGGAGAGGTTTTTGTCCCCATAGTGTATAATTGCTTGCTAGGGAATTTCCATTGAGCAAGTTTTCAATGGAGTGTCTTATTACTTGGTCACACTGATGTTACTACGAACTCTTTTAGGCTGTGATCATTTCATCTGTCTTTCTAACTTATCTTTCCTGCAATGCTCATCTCTTTGACATCTACTGCATCCTTGAGTTGTTATTTCACCCATGTTTTATGGAGGCCACTGAATGCATCAAGCTTATTCTCATTTTTGAATTGTTTATTTGTACCAAGCTTAAAGCTTAGTAAACTTTAATTTGAGGGGGAGTGTTAGAATATATAGATATTGACTTTAGTTGGAGTATCTTAAAAAATCTTCAAAATATATTTGCAACATCTTAGAATATATTTTGGAATCAATATGTCATCTAATTGAGGAAGCAATCTTCAGAGTTAATTCTGGATTTCATTAAATTTCTTGATTTATTTCCTTATTTAATTATTGTTAGATCACTTAGTTGTGTTATTGTATTTGTGGGCCGTTGATTTAATATTTATCACATTATTACACATCATATCAATCAAATAGAATATTTTCACAGTCTTCATTCTCTCTTTCCCTTGTTCGTTACCTAAACTCTAATTTCAACAACGTGCATCCCACATTTAGTATTATTTATCAATTTAACAATATGAAGTCGCTGCTGTATGCAGTGAAGAGATTCATATGAACCAATTTTCTGTACTCTTAAGAATCAAACAAGTTATCATGTCTGTGTTTTTCATTCATATCTGATGAAAAGCATTATGTTTGTTTGCAGGAACATTTCTACCAAGGATTACACAGCATTTTTCACGTTTTCAGTGAAACTTACCCTGGCTATGCAAATTGTTGGTTTTACAGTGAGGCTATCATCCTCGTTGTTATGGATTCAAATTTATAGGTTGGGTGCTTCCTATGTGGACGCAGCTTCTCGAGTAGCAGATTCTGACTTGAGGAGTAGTTTTTTGAGTCCCATGACACCTGCAGTAGTAAGGCAATGCTCTAATTCCAATGAGATACTTGGAGGCTCTAATTCCGTTGAGATACTTGGAGGCTCTAATTCCGTTGAGATACTTGGAGGCTCTATCTATGATCCATCATACTACTCATCCCTATTTGAAGATGGTCAAGAAAACAAATATTCATCTGAGGTAGACTTAATTTTGCCCAAAACCATAGCCATGATTACTTTTGAGTTGGCATCAATTAGGCACTGTGCAATTTTATCTTCTGCAGTACTTATCCTACAGAGAAACAATTTTATATACTCTAGTACTAGGTCAAACAGTCATCTAATTGTTAGCAGCTTTATTTACTATTGAATTGAATCTTGGTGCACAATCCAATGGTCAATAAATTTCCAACGGGGCAGAGAACTGGTGCACTTTGGGCACTGTTTACTTTTTTTTACTACGTAGAATATTATTCTTGTTATATTTTATTTATGATACAAAAGAATCTGTGTACAAAGTCATTCTTGGGTCCTTTTGTGAATTGTTCAGCTAACTAACCCAGTACAGAATTCTCGCAGAGTGATACATTTGGTACTTTATAATTATGGATATTTTCAAGGATTGAAAAAATAGGACTGGTCAATCCAGCAGAAAACTGAAGAACTGTTCAGATCAGCACGGTTAACAATTTTCATCAAACTAGAGGAGCAAAAACTGGTGAAAAATCGGTTGAATTGCACTAGTCTAAAAAAACTAAAACCAGTTTGATTTTTTTAAAAAAGCTTTAAATTCCTTTTTCTTTTATTTTTTTAATTGCTTAAAAAACAATTTAGACAAATGAAGGTCCACATGTGGATTGCTATTATATATTATAATCTATTGTTATTCGTTGTTAACATTGATTTTTATATTAATTTAAAATTTTAACTAGATTTCTTGTGATTTTAATTTTACTTAATAAAAAGGGCAACTTGGTGCTAAAAAGCTCCCGCCATGTTGGAGTCCAGGAAAGGATTGGACTCATTATAGTTCTATTTTAGGCTGTTTTACCTTGCATTTACGAGAGCCTGATTCCACAACTTGAAGTTGTGACTGCCTAGTCACTGGGCAACAACTCTAACTGTTGCATCTAGGGTCAACTGGTCTAGGCTCCCCTTTGTGAGTTATACTTAATAGATTTTTTAATATAAAAAATATATGTAACTATCACCAGCTTAACAGCAGTTCAACCATGGTTGGACTAGTGAGCTATTAAATAGTGCCTTTATTTCTTTGCTAGTAAGGAAATATTTTGTTTAGAAGTAGCTAACCTTGGCAGTAGAGTTGTCTACAGCAAGCAATTGTCACACTCTCTTTTGGATCCCCTGTAAACAAATATCCAATTTTGTGAACTTTTTGGATAGAAGAAAAATATTTTTTGAGGAAAATAAATTAGGTTTTACTTGTGAACTCCCAAGTTTTCAATTTCTTAATATTGGGATTTGTATTTCACCTTTTCCCTAGGATACATGTTCTGTCCATTTTTCTAGCCAACACCAAAGTCTTGTCCCAATAGGTGAGATTGGTTAGATCAATCACACAATAACATTCAACTCTGCTAAAAACCAAATCTTCAGAGATATTATTTACCATGAGATCTCTCTTAATAACTTCTTCTAATATCCTTTTTGGTTTCCCTCTCCTTTTCTCAGGACTAAACATGCAATCTACTTCTCTCATTGGTGTTCAGTGTTCCCAATAGCCTTCTTTGTTTGTGTCCATTTTGTCAAACCAGTTAATTTTTATTTCTTCCTCAGCTTGTGGTCAAATAGACAAATATTATGCATCCAAGTGATGAAATTTCAATATTTCATACTTTAACTCTCTGCTTCCCTTGCTATTGTAAGATTTGTGACAAGGGGGCTTCATTTGTTGTTACTTGTCCAGTTTGTGTCATGTTTCAGAGATGCACTGTGCTCCCACCGACAGTTTTAAGTTTTCACCACGGAAGAGTTTGATATCTCTTGGATTTGATTTTCAGGAGTGTTGGAAAGTCGCTTTAATTGTGGTCACCCCTTGCCACTTAATTTTGGCCTCTTTGGGTTGCCTTCATTGTAGCCTCTAGCACCTTCATTGTGCAAGGTTTGAGGGCTTGTTTAGCCTTACATCAACTAGAGATATGGCTAATGTAATCCTTATAAAGCTTGGGCAGTTGTCACCTTACAAATCGATTTTGTAGGGTTGAGTTATATCAATCCCAAATTCTAATATGGTATTAAAGTCTATCCTAGATCTATTGTTAGGTCACCCGCATTGCCACTTTCCAGGCCCATAGCCCTAGGAGCAAAGGGGTGTGCTGAAAAGTCTCCTTAGTTGCATTCACCCTTGGCCACCTTAATTTGGCCTCTTTGAGTTGCCTTCATTGCAGCGTCCAACTCCTTCATTGTGCAAGGTGTGAGGGGGTGTCACATTGACTAGAGATATAGCCAATGTAGTCCTTATGAAGCTTTGGCAGTGCTCCCCTTACAAACCGATTTTGTGAGATGGAGTTAGGTCTTAAAACCCAAATTATAAGAAGGATCCTTAATTATAGGGAAGACTTTAATTTCATATCTTATCATCATATTCTGTTATCTATTCTTTCTAATTTTGGATTAAACTTATTAAGATTTTTGTCTCATTTCATTTGGTTGTAGATGCAAAATCATGGCACTACCCAGAATGAGTCAACATCATCTGCTGAAGTTTCTCTCAAGTCAACCATGGGAAGATCTTTCCAGGCAGCGGATGTAAGTATCTGCTTATTATATGTCCTTTCGTAGTCTATTAACCTTTTACAACATCATCAATTTCTATTTAGTTTGTCTAGAACCTCATTTAGTCATTTACTCTGATCACATAGTTGCAAGGAACTAGATTTACAACAGTTTACCAAGATTTCAGTCAGGTAAGTGTTATACAGAATGGTGCAGACGGGTGTAATGTTTTTATTGGGTTTTTGGAACATAAACAATGGTCAGTTTAGAGATTTTATTTATTTAGTGTATATATTTTTTATGGTAAATATGGTAAGATTAGGAGGGTCCTATTAGGATACTTACTGAGGAATAATTTAACTGTCATCCCAATTTTATTTTGTCTATAAAAGATCCAGTTATGTATACAGTATGAAAAACAACGTATATTTTCAGTTATAAACTTATCATTATCCTGGTTTATTTTGGGTTTCTACCTAGAGGGCTCCAGGTTTCCAATCTGGCTAGTAAATCTACCACTAGCTGCTGCTGATGGGTGTTTATGTGGTGCCATTGCCACACGTTAAATTTTGGCCTTGACTATACGACAATTACTGTCTAGTTGCTATGATTGTGTTTGTTGGTCACCTTCTCACAATTGCATTGTCATTAACCTGACATACAAATGTCTTCTTGCACAGTGATTTTTATAGGAGGGAGTTTGTGTGGAGAACCACCTGGTTTTGATTTTGGGAGTTTAGATTAGTTTGGATTGGTGTGCAGACTCTGTAACTCTGACTTAAAACAGCTCCCTTGAGCTTGGTTTGGCCACTTTATCACTGTTGTTCAAGACTTCGACTTATACTGAAGCTGATCATTCTGTCTTTTATTGGTTGTCCATCCTCCAATTGTTGCATGTCTTATTTTATTCTTCTTACCATAACAGGGAATAATCAAGTTACAATTGAACAATTGAACAATTAAAGCAGTATTTATTCAATCCTCTCTAGTATTATTTTCTAGTACTGCAATTTTTGCTCCACACAAATAGAGTTTCAATTGAATTACCTCATCGCCCGTAATATTTTTGTTTCTTACTGCAAAGAAAGGAGGCGATCTTTAAATTTGCTTCTTTGTTTGCTCGAGTTTTGATTTTATGCTTCTAATTTTGATGTCTACTCCTGATCCACCAAAATCAAACTATCTATTTGATGTTTAAATTCCTTATTTTGAAAATGATCTGGTTATCTTTCAAATTCTAATCATCTTGTATATATCTGTTAATCTTATAGTTGTTTTCCCATTGGTGACATGTGCTGGTCACTTCTAATATGATTAGGTCCTTGCAGGAAGTGAATGGGTTAATCATCAAGAAGGAAATCGTTTGAAATAGATCCTCAAAAACATTCTTCTCACTCCTGTTTTGGTACAAGTTTCTTTTTCATTATACAGCAACCTGTATGGGAGTGAGTCTTGTACCATATGCAATTTGTTGGCAACTTTCTGATTGTGAACCTTGGTGGAAAGGAGAGGCACACTGACTGGTACATCTTATGACAAGAATGATGTCCTGTTTTTCCTTGAAGCAGTACTTGAATATGTCTGAAATTGAGCTAAGGAAGGCATTCTGACAACTACGTGTCAAAAGATTAGGGTTTCACATTACCGACAAATCTGCAAATGGGCAAGCAGTTTAGCACAATGCACTCTAGCTTTGCACGTTGAGTCTATAGGTGGAAAAGAGGCCTGGGGATGTATTATCTTTTTTCCAGGGTTCTATTTTTGTTTTTGTTTTTCCTTTTGCAGTGATTGATTAGGAGGTCAGTTACCAAGGAAATACAAACAAAATATTTTTTTCATTTCAATTTTTTTTAAAAAAAAACTAGACCATGAGTATATACACGGTATTAAAGATGCTTTGAAATCAATTAGTGTTCATATTGTAATTGAATTGAGCAACATGTGAACGATTGTAGATTCTTCAACACTAACGATCAAGTAGAACTGTAAAACATCGATCAACGAGAACTAAAAAAAACAAAAATGTAGAATTTATATTGACCAAAACTTTTGTGTTATTAGTTATTACTTCAACATATGATTGTGTTATTAGTTATTACTTAGGTCACATGATAACCTGCTTTGAGGGTATGAGTATTAGAGATTTTCTTCTTCCACTATTCAAAAATTAAATACACTTAGCAATAACATGAAAAATCAAAATTATCTTTCCGTAAGGTCCATATATATTGTCAATTCATAAGTTATATTAAAAATATATTTTATGAAATAATTTAAAAATAATAACACATATAAGTCTTGAACTTACGACCTTCACATTATTAACATGACACTTCAATCAAGTTAATAAATCAATTATGTTAAAAAATAATTAATGTTGTGATATAGCACTAAAATTTTTAATATATATTTAATACACACGTAAGTTTACATAATTTTTTATCTAATAATATTTTTTTTACATATATAAATTTTTATTTAACTAACAATTAATTTTGATCTAATAATGTATTTTTTATGTATATAAATTTTAAATAAAAATCATAGGTTTAATAAAAATTTATATATAAAAAAATACATTATTAGATAAAAAAATTATTATGTAAACTTATGTGTGTATTAAATATACATTAGAAATTTTAGTGTTATATGTCAAGACATTAATTATTTTTTAACATAATTGGTTTATTAGTTCAGTTGGTTGGAATATTACATTAATAATGTGAGTGTCGTGTTAATAATGTGAAGGCTACAAATACAAGACTTGAATATGTTATTATTTTAAAAATTATTTCATAAAATTATTTTTAACATAACTTACGGATAGATAGTAGGGTGAAAGAAAATATCCGATTATTAAAGTAGTTGTGGTGTTACTCAATCCACATTTTCCGTTACTATTGCTGCCGCGTGACTCCAATATTGAGGTTTGAAGACTAAATCAAATGTTCTAGCAATAAAAGCCACCAGAATTATATTATTGGCGAGGACTAACATTTGAATAATTTACACATTTTGCCCAAAAAACAATCTAGGCCTTACGCTGCTAAAAACAGTGAGGAGGTCCTTCCCACTAAATTGATCTTTAGGGTTTTACATTTATGAAGTTATTGAACATGTTCATGAGTTTCGTATTATCTCATTAGTCCTTATGACATGGTTTACATAAAGCTGAAATGAAATGTTCATGAACTTAATTTGAAACCAAAAACTAATTCATATCTAAACATGACGCGAGTCTCAAGCTAAAAATATAATTTATATCTGGTCAAACTGAACTTTAACATGGTTTAATTTGGTTTGTATCCCTCCTGTAATTAACAAGTATGTTAATTGCAAAAATACCTTTAACTTAAAGACCCCAAAGATAATGTGAATGCAAATTAGAAAAGCAGATGCAGAAGAGTTTTTCCACTAATCATTGACATCATATATATTCATAAGAATTCAAAAAAGTCATGTCATTCACATATATAATACCAGGAAATAGGAAGGAGGGCTGAAAAGGAGCATATTGGAACAATTTTCAAATTGTTGAAGGTGGCTGCTTCCTTCCCTCCAGTCATCCCGGCACAAATCATGAGCTTCACAGTTGCCGTTGACTTTTTAGCTTTCAAATTGTCTTCTGGAATTTATTTCTAGTCTTTCAAATTGTCTTCTGGAAATTTATTTCTAGTCTTTCAAATTGTATTCCGGAAATTTATTTTTAGAATGCATTAAAATTTTGATTTCAGAAACTTAAATTCTGCAACTATGAAAAAAAATTAACTTCCAAAAGTTAAATTTTGAAAATCATTTTCTTTATATAATTCAAGAATTTAAATTTCGAAAGTCAATGCTTTTTCATTTCCAATTAAATTCTGAAACAATGAAATCAAACTAAGAAAAATATTATTGGAATAAAAATTAACAAAAAAATCAGGGTATGTATAGAAAAAAAGATGAAAAAAAACCCTATTTTATTCCCTAATGACAAATCCCGAGGCCCACAGTTCTCATCATTTCTCATCCTGTACATTTCTTTTTTTCCCTCTTGTTTTGCCTGTTTAATTTCTATTTTTTTTTAAAAAAAAAGTTTATTTCCCAACCCGTCGTAATTCGAATGGCTTAGCTTTATCAAGTATCAACTCATCGTTGAAAAAAGGAAGAAAAATAAAAAGAAGGAATAACCCGCTTTGCTCATACTACGAAAAAGCATACACTTCTCAATTAAAACAACTTTAGACCGTAGAATTCAAAATCCAGAAGTGGCTAGTTTTTTGGTTCACCAAAAGCCTCATACAAAATCTTAACAAATGAAAGCAGGTGGCTGCTCGCCACAATGATAAGGCAAATGTTAAAAAAAAAAAAAAAAAAAAATCCAGTAATGTATGATGTGAAAAACAGGTAACCCATCCTAATTAATGCTTTTGATTGAAGTTTGCATCCAATGTAGATATGAAGAGGTATAACGAGACCTCTTTTGCACCATCTAAAAAATTTGCCAAAAACAGAAGAAGAATTCCCTGCAATGGAGTGATCATTTCACAGTCAAGATCTTGATGACAGATGCAGTGCCCACACGATAAAGTACCACAACCGAATCCCCGTTGTGGCAGAGACCCTTGGACTTGGCATGTTGCATGGCAAATTCTATTGCTTCTTCTGTTGTTTCAGCATGAGAAGCTCTAGCAGAAGCTGCACTCAATACGGGAACCAACCCGCGGAATATAAGGCTATGTCTCGCAGGGGCCTCATCACTGCATGCCCAGTCAAAGGTATCGGTCTTAAGCTCGGGAACAACCACAGAAAGAATTGGCATGCCTGGCCTGTATTTAGCCACCAATTTTGCAGTACTCCCTCCTCTAGTTAAAACCAAGATAAGAGCCGCTCTAGCCGAGTTGGCTGTTCTAACAGCAGAAGAAGCTAGACTCTCCAATGGGCTCATGGGTACTGGTGAGTGCTCCATAATCCTTTTGAACACATCTCCATAGTCAAGGGTGCTCTCTGCTTCAATGCATATTTTAGCCATTGTTCGAACAGCAAGGTCTGGATAGGCTCCAGCAGCGGTTTCACCACTAAGCATCACACAGTCTGTGCCATCCAGAACTGCATTGGCAACATCAGTAGCTTCAGCCCTGGTTGGCCTGGGAGATTTGATCATTGACTCCAACATCTGGGTTGCAGTGACAACAGGCTTTCCTTGGATGTTGCACTTGTAAATCATCACTTTCTGTGCAAGAAATATCTTTTCTATTGGAATTTCCATTCCAAGGTCACCACGTGCCACCATAAATGCATCTGAATTTGCAAGGATTTCATCAAAATTTGCAACCCCTTCTTGGTTTTCAACCTGCCACATACATTTGAAGTAACAGACAGAATAAGTGACCAAAAACAGGTAAATACAAAGATATGATAGCAACACACTTTTTTCAAAATACTTCTAAAATTTAGAGAAATCTATGAGGCCCACTAAATAAAGGAGTGGACCCGTTAAATAAGAAGTGAAAACCACATCATTTAATAGGACTAAATAATGTTGTTAGCATTCCTCTTAAATATAACATTATATTAGAGATAGCAAATATTATTAGAAACACACAGATAGTTTCTTAAAAGAACATCACAGATTTGTTACATGATATCCTATAACATGCACTAGTGGAGATGTAAAAGGTTAATCATCTCAACACTAACATTTTTTAACCAAATCCGGAATCACTTATCTTTTCCATAAAAGATAATGCAACACGACATACCTTAGACATGAGCATAATGTTCTTGGCATGTTTTCCCAGAACTTTCCTGACTTCCACCAGGTCAGAACCTTTTCGAACAAAAGAAAGAGCAATCATGTCAATTTTATTGGGAACTCCCCAGGCCAAGATATCTTCCTTGTCTTTGTCTGTCAAAGTTGGGAGATCCACTATCACTCCAGGCAAATTAACATTCTTCCTCTCGCCAAGAGTGGCAGAGTTCTCACATCGGCATTGAACCAAACCCGCTTTTTTGTCACATGATAAAACTGTAAATGATATGGTGCCATCCGCACAAAGTATGACCATCCCAGGCCTCACATCCTCAGGCAGCTTTTTGTAGCTCATACAAATCGTCTTCTCATCACCCTTTAGGTCATAGTCAGTGGAAATGGTTATTTCATTACCTTGTTTCAATTGGATAGGCTTACTGTCCTTGAGAAACCCAGTTCGAATCTCAGGCCCCTACAGCAATGTAAATAGTCACATAAAATGAAAGATAATCTTAATTGTATGGAAGTTTTTAAAAACTGGTCTACTTGGTCCACGAAACAATACCAACACAATATCAATCCAAACAATTGGATCATGTATATTCATCTTGAAATGAAATTATATAATACTGTGATAAAATATGTATCAAAAGCCCAAGGAAAATAGCTCAGTTAGGTAGAGCACCATGTTTACACGTATGCATTTCTTTTTTTCATTTTCAGGAGTCCATCTTGTAATCAAGAGAGTTTATCTTAGTAAAAAATGGATGTCTAATCCATCTTAAGGAACAAAACATGACCAAGGGTTTAGCCATAAAATGGAATCCATCATTGATTTGAGATATTGATTAGGTGAATAACCATTTCTTTTCATTTCTAGACATGATGATGGGTATAGAGTGACATCAGAAAATTCTCATTTCTTATTATCTTACAAACTTTAAGGTGAATGAAGTCTCAGTCACATTTGTTCACAATTTTCTACAATATCAAAGATCTCGACTAAACCACATACCATAATTGAAATCCTTATGGATACATACATAAATCAAGCGTATCATATCAGGTAATCTCGATTCTCCAACATCCAAATTCAAGATTAGATTCTATTCACATAATTAGGTACTAAAATTTCAACATTTCACTTCCACACACACAAACATAGTTAGGTTAGAATTAGATAATAATAATAATAATAATAATAATAATAATAATAATAATAATAATAACAACCGCTTATAACCTAATCCAATAAATAATCATAAACATTAGCAATTAAAACATAAGATTTATAAACAAACAACATAATCGGCGATGAGAATATAAATATAAACACAAATCAAACAAAAAGGGGAGAGAATATGAAAAATCTGATCTGGTGGGGCGTGCCTTGGTGTCGAGCATGACGGCGCAGAGAATACCAGTGTTCTCCATGGCGGCGCGGAGGTTGTCGAGGGTTTCCTGGTGGTACTCGTGGGACCCATGGGAGAAGTTGAAGCGAGCCACGTTCATGCCCGCCCGCAGAAGCTTCTCGATCATCGGAACAGAACGCGATGCGGGGCCCAGCGTGCACACGATCTTCGTCTTCGGCTTCTGTTCCGCTACCACCTTCGTCTCCATCTCTTCTCTCTTGTGTGTCTCGCAAACGATGAACAAAAGTGAAAAACAAACCACACAACAACACACACTCTTTGTTTTTCAACCAACCAATACGATACGATACACTGAAAGAAGAAAAGTAGAGAGAGACAAAAGGTTGTGATGCGACTCTTGTGTTGTTATGCTATGAATATGATATGATGCCTCTGCGATGCCATTCACTGTCGCTACCTTTTTACCCTTTTTTAAAAAAATAAAAAAAGAAACATTTGTGTCAGGAATAATTTTTAATCTTTCTACAAATCATCCTATTATTTTTTATGGTAAATTTTAATTATATTTTGTACTTTTGAGATAATTAATATTTTTACTTTTCATTCAATATTTATCATAAAAAGATAGTAAAAACATATAATAAGAGGATTTAACATTGTTTTAGGAATAGGATCCACACATTTCTTTATTATTACTGTTAAATTTTGCGCCACATTAGTTGAATTTCATATATGTAAAGCTCGTTATATTAGATAGGGTTAATTAAAATTTTACATGTCTGTTTTTTTAATATATAATGTTTTTTTACCAATGTTAGTCTCATATAGTTTCATTCATTAATATTAGTTTATGAAAGATTAAAAATAGATCAAAATTAGTCTGTAAAAAAGATTAATTTTGATGAATAAAAATAAATTAGGAATTAAAAATGATAAAAAAAAATCAAAAGGACTAAAAATTCATGTCTTTTTTCCTCTCAACTTATAATGATATTTTACTTTTAATCATATTTTTTTCCATGCATGTGACTCACACGAAAATTAACTTAAAGATATAGAATTCAGTTTTACTCGTATTAATACTATGCTTCAAATGATATATCAATACTAAAACTAACATTCTAAAATATTTTGAGGGAATAAAAAAGTAAACAAATACAAAAGGTTTAAATATTTTTTATATAATGAGTTAGTGATTTTTATTATTTGTTATTTCTTGTAAGTTTATTTTTCTAATTTTTGTTTTTATAAGTTCATATTTTTTTCAGTTTTGGTTTAAGTTTTTTTAAAATATTTTTAGTTCTAGTAAGTTTGCAGTTTTTTAATTGGTTTAAATATGTTTTGATCTTTCTAAGTTAGTGTTTTTTTAATTTTGGTCTTTGTAAGTTTATTGTAAGTTGGGCCTTTTTCAATTTTGTTCATAATAAGTTTTTTTTGTTCATTTTTAATCTATGTAAGTTTATATTTTTCGATTTTAGTCCCTTTTAAATTTTAATTTTTTTTATTTATAGTCTTCATAAGTTTGCGTTTATAAGGATCAAAATTGAAAAAAAAATGCAAACTTACAAAGACTAAAAATGAACAAAATATCTTACAGAAATCAAATTAAAAAATGCAAACTTATAAGGACTAAAATTAAAAAAAAAAATGAACTAAAAGATACCAAAAATGAAAAAGTGTTAATTTACATATACCAAAAATATATTTAAGCCTTTTCAATTTTAGTCCCTTTAAGATTTCAATTTTTTTTCATTTATAGTCTCTATAAATTCACGCTTACAAGAACCAACATTGGAAAAATACAAATTTCAAAAATTAAAAATGAACAAAATATATTGCATGAACAAAAAGTAAAAAAGCTTAAACTTACAAGGACTAAAAATGAACAAAAAATTTACAATAGCCTAAATTAAAACGTATAAATTTAGATGGATCAAAAACATATTTAAACTCATTTCATTATTAGTAATATTAAAATGTTTAAATATGTTTTGTGTCTCTATTATAATCATTTAATAACTTTATAATTTCACTTTCAAATTCTTATAATTAGTACTTTTTAATATCTTTTTATTTCATTTGAATATAAATTAATATATAAATAAAGATAAAATTTGTTTATCAAATTGCTTCTCCAATTGCTCAAGACATTTCTTTTCAACTGATAAAGAAAACAAGATCATTTCTTTCTTTTCTATAAAATATATTTAATTTTTTCTCTAATTCTGAATAATTACTATTATTTTTTATAAGTATTATTAGAAAGAAGGATACCATGAATCCCTCTAACTTTGCGTTTTTCAAATTTTGGTCCTCATAAACGTAAATTTACAAAACTAAAAAAAAAAAAAAAAGAATTTCAAAGGAATTAAAATTAAAAAAACACAAATTTATAGGAACTAAAAATAAACACACAGAAAACACTTATAAGGATCAAAATTTATCAACTTATATAAACAAAAATATATTTAAGTCTTAAATTTGTGTGTCACAGTTAAATTTCATGTGTAAAGCTCCTAAAATTGGCCATTTTATGATTCTTAATAAATTTAGTCAATAACAATAAATTATATTTAAAACACCTAATCCTTAATCTACAAGAAGGTGACAATTTAACTCCTTCAAGAACAAAATTTTTAGTTTAGTTCATAAATATATAAAAGTACGACAATTATGTCATGCCGTAAAATCAAAATTGATTTTAGGTTTATAATTACTAAAATGGGTTTTAATATTTATAGATAATTTTTATGTAAACTTTTTTACTGTAATAATTATGTTGATATTAGTATATACATTAATAATTTAAAAATAAATAGTTAAGTTTGCAATATTTGTTAAGTAAAATAAATAATTAAAATATTACAAAATAATGAAACTTAATTAAAATCAATAAGACCTATTATTTATTAACACTAAGAGAAAAATCAAAAGGTTTGATATAATCAAAATAGCTCACTGCATTAATATTTGCAATTAAAATACCAAATGAGAACATTGCATTGCGCGTGAGAAATCAGAGCAGAGCTGAGTGGTGCGAGATGAGGGGAGAAGAAAGAAATAAAGTATAGCATTCGGTGAGGGCAAAAAAATTAAAATAATGTGTTTTTAATAAAAAATTATGAAAATATGGCATTTTGAAAACTAAATACGGATCTACTGCTGTTAAATACGTCTGAGCAAAGCGTGTTAAATCACGTCTAGGGTAGACGTGTTAAAACACGTCCTGGCACGGCGCAATTGAGCTCCAAACACGTCCTGTGTGGACGTGACTTTGCACAAGACACGTCCTGCATGGACGTGATTAAACACGTCATGCAGGGACTTGATTTACCCCCAGCACCCTTTAAATCAACCCCCTCAACCTATTTAACATTTGCAAAATTGTGGGTGTTGATATATATTGTAGTTTTATTAAAATATTACGCATATGCTGCTGTTTCAAACCTAATTATAAAGTTCATTTTGCCGTGTTTCGATGTATGTTGGACTCTCTATTCTCCTCTCCTGTTCATGCGTTATTATGCTTTAAACTCAAAACTCTTTTGCGGGACCCATATTCTCTTCACCGTTAACTCAACTCTTCTGAGTTTTAAGTTTGTCTATAAATTTGAGGTATATTTGTTTTTAGTTCTTAAAATTTAAAAATTTTATTTGAAAATATTTTTTAGTTCTTAAATTTTTGAAATTTTGTTTTTTTAGTTTCTAATATAATAAATTTAAAGTATTAATTTATTATGTTAAGAGATTAAAAAAAATTTGTCAAAATTCAAGTACTAAAAATAACATTTTTAAATTTTAGAGATTAAAAAAACACATCTTTCAAATTTAGGAACTAAAACATTAATTAAATCTTAATTTTTTAATTAAGTGATTTGGTTTTAAAATTTTTATGTGTAAGTAATTAACAAATTCTAAAATTCTAAAAGTATTATTTATGTAAGCAAATAAGGGCATA
>PYAF01004326.1:1671867-1682150 GCA_007407185.1 Glycine tomentella | reverse complement strand
GTTAATTTCTATAAATTCCCATCATAAGTTAATTTTAACTTAAGAAAAAAAATTATTTCATTTTTTCATGAATAACATATTTGTTTTTTATTCAAGAACGAGGACTCTAATTTATAATATAAGGGTAGCTATGATAAAGAATTTAATTAGTAAAATGTATAGATATTGTAAATTTTTTAATTGCTGTCTAATAATAAATTGTCATATAATTAAAAATTATTTTTTATATTATTATTTAAAAATATACTTAGTGATTTCTAATTGATTAGCTGTATAAAGTCTTAAAACTGACTGTTTTAAATTTTAACCCATAATAAAAGATGTATTGTTAATAATTTTTTCGTTAAAAAAAAAAAGAGAGAGAGACAATACACACTTTTTGACACGACATTTCCAACAAACTCTTTTATTAGTAGGTAAAACCTAAGTCTCTAATTAAATTATATGAGTCTCATCCTTTATTTAATAGGACTCACATATCTTAATTAATAATAAAGTGTGTTAAAAAATTTATCATAACTCATAAGCTTCTTGTTAGCATTATTCTTTTTTGGAATTGTTTTTGTTAAAAAGCTTTTTTTATTCTTCTAATGATAATATAACATATTAGCCCGTGACCAAACATGTCAATTAACTTCATCTTTTCTGATATTTAATCTCAAGCATAATAATATTTAATATACTTTGATTGTAGAATAACTTTAATAAAAAAAATCTTAATAGGAATTTTTTTATTTAAATAAAAATAGTAAACTTCCTTAAGTAAAACTCAAACCGTGCAATGACTGTATAACGTGTGTGAACATGTTATAGTGTGTTTGGATTTCCAGTCCAACACCTCAAACGTCCGTTCATTTCAATCCATACATAGAGAAGCTTCTCGTTTCCGTTTGGGTACATTGAAACGTGTGCGAACAGTTATTCAAACACATCTTAGTCTTTCACCAACTCACTCACTCACTGAATATGCAATAGTAGTAATTGGGTAAATTACTTTGAAACAGAACATAGTGCTCAGCATAAAGGCCAGTCTGGTTTTGATTACCATTTTATCCATTAAAGGCCATTGCAAGCTTTAATCTGAAATGGAATCACTTAACGGAATCATAGTAACAATGCCTGATACAATTTAAAGGAAGGTGAAACGCTAGAACGCTTGCAAATGTATTAGTAACAACACAGTCCAAATCATTTAAAAGAAAATGTTATGTAATTGGCACTGAGCCACTGGCATTTCATTTTATACAATCACCAGTAGCACAAAAACTTGGAATAAATTAACCACAGGAGAGAGTTATAAACAGTCAATTAGAAGTAACACCGTTATAACTAGGGAATGGGGATCTTGTATTAATTGTTTACAATAAGTTATTGTCCCCTATATCAAACTTGCCTAACAACTCCTCCAGTTCTTTTACAGCAACCATATAATGCTCCTGTGACTGTGCCCCTACTTCTAACACTGGAAGAGCACTGTTGAACAGATGAGTATAGAAGTCCACAGGATTGTAGGTATCAATGTTATCAGAGACATGGAATTGATTAAACGTTTGCTTGAAATCCCTCCTCCAACGGTTCAGGATGTACCGAGATGGGACTTCCTCAATGCCGTTATAATTGAGAACATTCAATGCATGCTTGCACAGATATGCTTTGTAATTGAACAAACTGCAAATGCAACGAATATCCAATTCTGTAGTCTCGTATAAGACTTCAAAACTTTTAACTCCCTTCTCATTCCCCTCAACTTCAACTCTTTCTTTCACAATGTATGTTATTATAGATCCATTAACACTTACCTGTCTTGTGTTGAAGCAAGAGTGCATGCCCTCAACCTCAGATTGAAACTTTTGAAAGATTTCTTTTGTGAACACCTTTGCCAGCTGGACCTCAAAATTACATCTCGTTTTCAATTCAAAGCTTACTTTTCTAGACTCCAAATCCTCCATGGCTTCTTTCAAGTGCTTCCTGTGCAGAGCCAAGTCATACTTGTCAAGAAATTCCTTAAAAGATGTGTGTTTATGCACATATCCATCAAAAAACGTTGTAAGGCCCTCGTTTTCTTTAGTTGGGATCAGTCCTATAAAAAAAGCATCTTTAGGTAAACAAGAACCCATAGATGCCTATCTTTATACAATGTCTGAAGCCACTTGTTATCTACCAGTCCATGACATTTAATCATATCGGCCCAAGAAGATTCAAACTCAACTATCTTTAATGATTCATAGACAGCATTATACAGCTGTCTTCTGATTGCTTCATATCCTTGCAACCCTCCCAACTTTTCTGGAACTCTTTGCATGATATACTGCAAAGAATAACAATGACGAGCATAAGGGAAAACCTGAGCAACTGCAATTTGCAATGGCTTGCACTGGTCAGTAATAACAACATGTGGAGGACGACCAAGCATACACTGAAGCCATGCCTTGAATATCCATACAAAATAATCCACTGATTCATGTCCAAGGAAGCCACATCCCAATAGGACAGAATGTCCATGATGGTTTATACCAACAAATGATATCAAAGGGATCTCATATTTGTTTGCCAAACAAGTTGTGTCTATTGTAACTGTGTCATTAAAGTAATTATAAGCAATCCTTGACCTGGAATCAGCCCAGAAAACATTTTTTAGATGCCCATCATCATCAATATCAAACAAGTAAAATAAATTTGGACCGGTCAACTTCATCCGGCAAAAATAATTATATATAGCACTGCATCCCCTTCTCTAAGTTCCAAATATTTCAATTTATCAAAATTGGTGTCATGACTTTCTTCAAAATTTGAGTAACCATTGTAATCAACATCCATGACAGTGGTTTGATACAACCTAATGGTGTGTACTTCTGTTACAGGCTCTGGCGGTGGTTGTGATTTGCTGCTTCAAGGATCATTTTCTTGTGTGACTTGTAAAACCGTTTGCTCTGTGGACTCACTTGATGGTTGTGTTGAAGCTCAACTTCCACTATTCTCCATCTCTTGGACTCAACCATTCTAATCACTATCATTGCAGGACAACCAGTTCTTGTTTCTTGGATTATTGGCCAACAGTATCTCGATCCTTAACTATCAGATTAAAACCAGCACTACTGCAGCTAAGTTTTGCTCTATAGCGCTCTTTTTTTTCCGATCTAAACCATGAATTGCTCACTCTGATACCAAAGCCCTGTTCCTTTGCATAGATATTGTAGAAGTTGTAAACTTCATCAAAGGAATCAAACTCCAGACCCACAGTTGGAAGTGGAGAGTTATTCGTTTGTGAGTTTAAAGATTCAAGATCATGTTCTGCTACAGAAGAGTTCCCCTCAACATCAAACCTCATCGCTTTCATCAAAGAGTGGCTCACTATTCAGACGAACTTCTTCCATCTAAAAGAAAAATTAAAAGAATTAAAGAAAACAGCACATCAATAAAGGCTGCTACTGTACCATATACAGCCTTTGGAAGGGGAAAAAAAAACTACGTATCCCATTACCCAAAGGCTCCTCGCTATGCGAAGGTAAGGAGGAGGGATATTGTACGCAGTCTTACCCTTGCATATGCAAAGAGACTGTTTCTGGATTCTAACCCATGAATAACAAGTCACCAAGGCACAACTTTACCGTTATGTCAGGGCTCGTCCTCAACCTTTGGAAGTAATGCATAACAAATATTTTGTATTGATAAAGAAAAACTGTCAACAGGGGAAAGAGGGAAAGCACAAATAGGGGCAACTAGGAAATCCTCTTAAAAAGAAAAAAGTAGAATAGGGAACCACAAGAAACTTGACTAAAACAAGGTTGAATACTCTGACTATCAGAAATAACACCTCCTTTGAAACAGCTGTGAGCAAAACTCCAGAAACAAAAGCATAACCATATCCTCAAACATGTTAAAGGGAAAAAGACACCCTTAAAAATGTAACCATTCAGCCAGAAAAAGGACTGTATCAACTACATCTTGCCAGAAAATTTTAGCCTAATATCTTTTACCAAAATCTTTAAATGAGCCATCAGAAACTACTATACAGTTAGGATGGCACACACACAACCAATGCTCACCCAAAACCTTGAAAAGGTTGTTCCAAAGGAAAATGAGCACCTGACAAAACAAGAATGAAGGTACCTAATGCTTCCGAACTAGACCCACACACAACATACATGCTTGTAGATTGTAGAACGGGAAGTGTGAGACCTGTGAATATGTCATTTGTATTAATTCTGTTAAGTATCACTGTTCAAATAAATTACTTGATCTTAGAGAGAGCTTTGGGACTTCCGGATCGGTTTGTCAAAGAAAATGAGTCAGTTCTTTGTTATTGACTTATTGCACATATATGCATACTCACAGATTCAGATATGAACACTGCTTGTGTTTCCTAATCAATAATATTTCCCCATTAACATACATACAAATATGTGTTGCGTGTGTCATAGTTGTTAAATGGTGGTATGACCCCGCCATAACAGAATAGTGGGAAGTTCTGAACGACCATCATTGGCCACCTGCCTTGATGCCATCTTCTGCCATTTCATGTTTTGCGGCTGTCATTGCCATGGCAGACATGGACCCTTTTTTTAGTTGTATTTTGAAGAGTTTCAAAGGAGTTTTTTAAAACCTTCCTTCACTCTCCTGTTCTGTGTGTTATCTTCTCCCACTCTTTCCTGGGGCAATTGCCACTCACCCTCTCCCTCCACCACCCACCGGCAATTCCAGCTACAACAACCCAAACTCTGGCAACCACTGTGAATGTTAAATGTCTTCTTTCCTTTTTTCTGTTTTTCTTTTCATTTCTTCTCAATTCTTCATCTGCTTTTTTTTCTTCAGTCTCTTCAAGTTTCTTTTTATCCTTTGTTTTTGTCACCATCTTTTTCTTCAGTTTTTTCAACATCTTTTTTCCTTCGTTTTTCTGTTTTTCTCATTTTCATGATCCACCAACTTTTTTTTTTACCATCATCTCCCTCCAACTTCAAGGACATTTTTAGTTGTGCAGTGTTTATCTATTCTTGTTAGTTTTGTTGAGACTTTGATGAATTTTATTTCATAGGATATACGTCTAGTTTTATTTTATCTTCATATATGCTATTATTTTTTATTTATTTTATTGTATACTATTTAGCAGATATTTGTGTGTATGTGTATTACATATACATATATTTTTTTAATTCCTCTGCCATGCTTCCATTATTTGTCCGCAATGTCATCTGCCATGTTGTATGATGGATTTTAGGCTTTTCGCCATTCACTGCCATCAGCAATTGATAACATTGATGTAGGTAGGTATTACTTTTTTGCTACTTTTGGCTTTTTTATAATGAAGATTTAAGAGGATACAAAGTGTGTATAATAAATCCAGTTCATGCAAAATAAATGCAGGGAATCTACAATTTAATCACTTAAGGACACAGAACCATGTAAGCTAACACCGGTGTATGCATAATAAAACATGTAAAAAGATTGCTGAGATCTACATACGTGTTTCCAAAAGTGGAAGGGCTAAAAGCACTCTTCTGCTGGTTTTGGTTCAGTACAAAATCTAACACAATACTCATCAATTAAAAAAATCTCAAAGATCAGAAGAAGGCAAATACAGAGCTTTCACAACATGCTATTGGCCATAACAGTGACATGTTTGGCCACTAAAATTTCAATTATATAATACAGATAGCGTGAAAATAAGGTAACCACATGATAATATAGTATTGTCAAAACTCATCCAACAATCTAGGGAGATAAGATGGAACCTATGGGGCACAAACACGGGGACATTCCAAATTCTATGTTTGTGTGCATCCTTGAAAATTTAAGTAAAAATTTCCATAGTTCATAATATCATATATTTAAGGTTTTAGATTCAAAATATCTTAATTTATGCCATGTGTGCAAAAATGAAGCAAAAAAGTTGGGAAAAGCAAAAGACATTCCTGCCTTATTCTTTTCTATTATTTAAAGTTGTTTAAAAATTTTACACAAACCAAACCATTTTTTCTTCTTTTAATTTTTAATGGTTGTTTTCTTTTCAAGTGGACTTGTCACTTGCATGGCGAACATGTGTTATCAATTATTGTGTCCACCATGCTGCGCCACACGCCAAAATGGTGTGTCCGCTTTATAGGATGGAATGAAAAGTCAATAATATTGCAAGGAAGGGCAATAACAGAGAGATTTAGCCAATCTTAATATTGCATGTCTTGACAATCAGCAAAACATACAGGAGGAAAAGAAGGGTTTTGTTTCTGGCAAAAGAAAAGAAGAGAATAATACTCCATTAAATATAAAGGAGACTCATTAACTACACAAATGTTGAGTACTCAATGGAAAATAAGAGGATGGGGTAAGGTTATATACATCTAAACCTCTCCTACTATATAATGGCAGGAACCTCATCCATTGCAATGTACATTGAAAAAGTAAAAACACAACCAATTTTGTTTACAATTCTATGCTGAAGAGCCAAAATGCAGGTTTTTGGTAGCTAACTCGCAATGACAACTTACCACTGTGACTGTTTCAAGGGTTAAAAAAACACATGATGAACAATTTTTTTACTGTAATTTATTATATCTGGTGAGAGCGAGCCCTAACGCAATCGTAAAGTTGCCAATTGTGACAGGTCATGAGTTCGAATCCAGAAGCAGTCTCTTTGCATATGCAAGGGGAAGGCCGCTTACAATAACCTTCCCCCAGACCTTTGCACTGCGAGGAGCCATCAGAATTTGGAACTTGTAGTCAAAAAGTGAAGGTGGTAAGGTTATTATGCCTATGCTTGCATTTTATCATCAAAACCTAAACCGTTTGATAAGTGCACCTAGATCCTAATTTTCCCAGTGTACAGTACAGCCATCAGAAAATTCAAAAAAGAAAAAAATCCACTGGTGAATGAGAAACAACCTTTTAAGTTTCAATCAAGACAAGAACAACAGCTCCCCTGTAAAAGCAAGGGCAATTATTATAATAACAAACCATACTCGGGTAGTTTTGCTTTTGCACATGCACACATTACATACATACATACATACCGAAGAAGATTATTCGATTGTATATGAACAAACAATTTACAAGGAAAATTAAGAGAGTGAAATTAAACATTATAAGCAGTTGAATTGAAAAGATACCTATTTTGGTGAAAGTTTGGGTTTTACGCGCATCACACTCTTGTCGGCCGTGGGCGGGTCAATGCTGCTCCTTAGTCCTTACTCCCCTTGACGGTGGCAAAAGCAAAATAAGCATGGACTTCACTTCTAACTCCCACTGCCACCCTGTTTTTTTTTTATTATTACACTTGGACTTATTACATGTATTTGTAATTTAATTTTAAGGGAAAATTGCCATTAACTCACCTCAGTTGTTATTGAATCACATTCACACACTCTAGTTTTTAAAGTAGATTTGCATTCATGCTAATTTTTAATAAATAAATAAAATTCTACTTTTAATTTCTTAATCTAGAACATTGGTTAGCACTTAGCATTTGTTATTTTTAAAAGATACTTACTTCTAGATATGCTACTTAAGAGAGAGAGGGAGAGATAATGAGAAAAAATAAATAAAGAAAAACAGAAAAATAATAAATGTGATAAAAAAAGATTAAGAGAAGTTAAATGATTAAATACAATAAGAGAAAAAAAATATATTAATATTGTAAAAAATTTTAAACAATCAATATAATCATTAAATTTATATAATAGTATAAAATAAAAGATGTGTGTCACTTAATTAAATAAAAAGATAGTAAGTGTTTCTTTAAAAAAAACTAGAGGGAGTTGTATAAAAACAAATAAATAAATGGAGAGTGGGAATACTATTTTCTCATTAATTTAATTGAAGATAAATGAGTCATTTAATAAAAACAGGTTGGCATTTGCTTCCTACACCAGTCAAAATCCTTATACATCCAGCAGGTATTTGTGAAATACCAGAAATAACCTTACTTAAAATAATAAAACAAAAGCATTTTGAAATTTCTAATACACCAGTCCATTCGTATTCATTCGAAACCGGCGCTTCTTCTCCTTCTCCTTGGGTTCTCTGTGCTTCCGACGATTTTGGTCATTGCCAAGTTGTGAGTGTCGTCTCTCCGGCTGTGGACGGTGGTTGTTGGCTGTCGGCGACGAAGTGGTTGCTGTTTTCCGGCGCTTTAAGGTAAGTAACTGTTTCGTTTTTCGTTTTGGCTTGCAACCGTACGGATTGATAATCTATGGCCTGTGGAATGCACGGATTATGGATCCGTAAGAAGGAATGGCTTGTTGTTTTGTCTTGCATGCGTACGGATTGAGAATCCGTATCAAGTGGAATGCACGGATCATGGATCCGTAAGATGGATTGGAATCCGCAAGCCTACGGATTGGCAATCCGTAAGCCTTACGGATTGCCAATCCGTATGGGTATTTGGTTAATTTTTGATTTTTTTAAATGTGAAGATTAAGTGTGATGGCTGAGGAATTTTTTGCATGAATGAACTAAACTGCTTTAATGAATTGGTATGTTAAAAGCATGTTGTGTAAACCATGTAGTCAAAATTTTATGTGAAATGATAGCCACAAATGAATTGTTTTGTGAAAACCATGTAGTCAAAATTGTTATGTGAAATGTGATGAGGATAATGCTATGGACTTGGTAGAATGGTTTTGATCATCCACATGCCTATGCTTTCATGATGTACATTTGGTAGGTAATGTGAAATGTCATGTGGAAAATGATAGCCACAAAACCATAGGCATGTGAAAACCATAGGCATGTGAAAACCATGTAGTCAAAATTGTTATGTGGAATGTGATTAGCATAATGCTATGGACTTGGTAGAATGTTTTTGATCCTCCACATGCCCATGGTTTGATGATCTACATTTAGTAGGTAATTTGGAATGTGATGAGCAAAATGATTGCCACAAATGAATTGTTATCCGAAAACCATGTAGGTAAAATTGTTATGTGAAATGTCATGCGCATAATGGTATGGATTTTGTAGATTGTTTTTGAGCGTCCACATGGCTATGGTTTCATGATCCACACTTTCTACATAATTTGAATTGTTATGAGTAAAGTCAATTGTTATTTGAAAATAATGTTGTGTAATGGTATGGATCCACATGGGTACGTTTGATAGGTATCTAATTACTTGGTTTAAATGTCAGATTATGGCTAAGACTATAGGATTACAGCGGGCTTTGGCAAGGGATGTCAGTGAAGAAGAAGCCGATGTACGACGAAGACCATCAGCATCAGCACGGAGACAACGACAGAGGACTGATATTGTTGAGGACGTGCCTGCTGATGTACCCGCTGACGATGTTGACCATAGTGCAGCTGTTGAGGCTCATGTTGAGCATAGTGCACCTGTTGAGGCTGAGGTGGAGGGAAGTATCGATGCCGCTGATGTTCATGGATTTCCCGGTGGGCCCCATGACAGTTCAGTGTTGACTCATTATGATGAGCATATTGCACCTAGGATTTGGAGGGGAGAGGTATGATTGTATTTAAACATAGTTCAATTTGATAATTTTTTTCGCGTTAGGGTATGTCTATGTAACTAACCACTAATACAGGAACGACCCGAGCTGAAGTTGGCATCCCATGGGAGGAAGGTTCAGAAGTTTGGCCGGCCAGCGCCTGAGATTGAAGGGTTGGTGGCAGGTACAGGATTAAGCCCACTGATCACCTGTTCGGTAGATACAGGTGACCGGGGTTTAATCTCGGCATTTATAGAGAGGTGGCATAAGGAGACTAGTAGTTTCCATTTGCCCATCGGAGAGATGACCATCACCCTGGACGACGTCGCATCTCTCTTTCATCTACCAGTCATGGGTGCGTTGCAGACATACGCCCCTTTGGATGTTGATGAGGCCATTGCATTGCTTGTGGAGTTGCTTGAGGTTACCGACGACCAGGCTGCAGCAAAGACGAAACAGTGCCATGGAGCTTATGTTCGTCTGTCATGGTTACGGGACTTGTATGCTGAGAGGTGTCAGCAGATGCAGTGGACTGTGGCAGCCAGAGCTTATTTGCTCTATTTGGTTGGTTGCACGATTTTCGCTAACAAGAGTGCCACACATATTGGTGTGGTATTCTTGGAGGCATTTCGTGATCTCCACCAATCAGCCGGGTTCAGTTGGGGTGCGGCTGCACTCCAACACATGTATGATAACTTGAACTATGGCTGTCAGCATCATGGTAAACATCTTGCTGGTTATATTAGTCTGCTTCAGGTATTTTGTTAATATATAAGTTAGTGTTTGTTATTTATTTAATGTTTTGGTGGAATTTCAACAGCTTATTTGTTTTTGGTTGTTTTGTTTACTT
>PYAF01004326.1:1649860-1670482 GCA_007407185.1 Glycine tomentella | reverse complement strand
CTTTAAATGAATGTCCTACGACATGCGTGCTTGTCTCAAAAGAAGCCTTTATTTCATTGTGTTGCAAGGTGATCATGTTGTTCATTGCATCCCAAACATTACAAAAATCTCCAACACTATTTTGCAGTAGCCGCTTTAAGGTCCAATGAGCAGACTCAACCCTGCAGTGAAAGTGCACAAATATTAATTTCGAAAACATAATGTCATTCAGGTATTGCAAATCATTTACCTATTTGTAGTAGTGTTTCCAAGATGCATGACTTTATTGGTCCATGCTGTCACAAATCTTTCTTTGTGGGGAATCAACCATGTGTCTTTAACATACTGAACAAATATTGGCCACGGTGCGCAGGCACACCAAACTTCATAAGACAATCTTCAAATGCATTTTCTGAAGCACAATCTACAAGAATTCCCCACGCTTCCATGACATAGTCCCATGCATTGTTTTGTCCCACAAGCGTTTTACACTTAGCCTTCACATTCTTGTCAATGTGGAATCGACACAACAAGTTGGTAGTGTCAGGGAAAACCTGTTGGATGGCATTCATTAGGGCTACATCTCTGTCTGTGACAATGACTTTAGGAAAAACCTCAGTCTTTAAAAAAAGGCCTCTAAATCGTTCAAGCGCCCATACAACATTATTGATACGTTCACCCTCCAAATATGCATAAGCAGCTGAAAATGTCATCCCAGTAGGTGTGACACCAACAATGTCCAACAAAGGGAGTTTATACCTGTTCTTCTTGTATGTGCTGTCAATGAGAAATACCAAATTACATGAATTATCAACTTCACTGAATCAGGGTGTGCCCAGAATATGTCTCGTATAACATCTTCATCCTTCAGTCTATGCCAATAGATATATCTATCACGTTCAAGAAGCTTCATCAATTGTTGCATTTCAGTATTGTTGCCTCTAACAGAAGTACGGTACGCATATCTTGCATTGTACACTTGTTTCATTATTGTATAACTTTCGGGATTGCGATCTTTTAAACTCAGCATAATATTCTTTGGTTTAACTCTTGACTTTGTCATTTCAGCAACAATTACCTTCTCTTCCGCACTTAAACGACCAGCATATGGATGTCCAGTCATTGACTTAGCCAAACGATGATTATGCAACCCACATACTAACTTCACCATCCAGCCTTCACCTCCTACGACTGGTTTCATTCGCAACTTGAACGGACAACCACACTTTCTCGTGCTAGTGGTCGTTCGTACTAAATATTTGCTGAATGCTCTATACTTTCCACTCCTTTCACAACCTATCAACAGAAATGACGTTCTTCCCCTCTTTCCAGTTGCTGTGTCCGACCGCATTATCACAGCTACAAATCCAATCTCATATGCAACACTACGAGCCCATTCCAATAACTCCTCGCGAGACTCAAACACCTACAAAAATTGATAATACATATTTTAATAGTGCTTAAATATTAAATTTACTAGCTTTTCTGAAATATGACATGATACAAATACCTTTGAAGTATTGAATGCATTCGAACAATCAACTGAAGAGTTATTATTGTCACACGCAAATGGATCCCCTCCCTTGTCTTCACTCATATTCATTTCTTCATACATCATATCATCATGCATCCAAATATCATTATCCGTCTTAACAAACATATTAAAAAATAACCATCAATAAAAATCAAAATGCATAACAACCATGCTCAAAAAAATATCGTACAAAAAATATTAACTTCACAGTATATTTTTAAATGAAAATAGGACAAATACATTAATTAATAATACTTTTAACAAATTAAAAATAAAAAAAATTTAGAAAAAATACTTTACGGATTGGCAATCCGTATGGACCATATGCATTGGCAATCCGTATGGCTCATACGGATTGGCAATCCGTATGAGCCATACGGATTGGCAATCCTATAAGCCATACGGATTGTCAATCCGTACGATCCTTACGGATTGCCAATCCGTATGGTCATTACGGGCTGAGCTTCAAACCAGAACGTACCTCCGACGACCCTCCGACGACTCCAGCGGCCAAAGGAAGCTACACCAAAGCTAACCACCACTTCCGAAATGTCGACGAAGCCACAACCAACAGCCAACGAATAACCACGAATGGCGTGCCAAGAAGAGTGAAGAAAAACCATGAAGAAAAAGCATGAAGAAAAAGCATGGACACTGCTGATGTATGTTAAAAAGCAACTAGGGGTATTATCGGGATTTAATAAAAATGCTGGGTGTATTAGAAATCCTACTGGTGTAGGAAGTTAATGCCAAGCAGGTTATGTGAGTAACTAAGGCCCATTTGGGGTGATTGGCCGTTTTTAATTTTCTATTTTAAAATATAATTTTGAGACGAAAATGTATTTGACAAAAATTGAACTGAGTTGGTTTTTTTAGATCATTTTAAAACAGATTTATACCTCTTATGAAAAATAATAAAAGATTGGTATACACATTCTTGTTTATATTTTTACACCTCCCTTCACGGTATCTTAAAAACTGCATTTTTTCCGGTTTGGTTTAGTTTTTAGTTGTTGGTTATAAAAAATCAAATTAATCAAATAAATGACATATTATAATTATATTGATTTTTTTATAATTAATAATAAGTATTAAATAATTTATTATTTTTTCTTTATTTTATAATTAATATTTTTTTTTATTTTTATATGTTAAAAAATATGTATTAATATTGTAAAAAATATTATTAAATATAAAGTGATACATAAATTATCATTATGTAAAAAAAAATTGATAATATTATTTTATATTAATGTTAAATAGAAGTGAAAATAATTATTTTTAAATAAAATATGTTAAATAAAAGTTAATAAAAATAAAATTCATTTTAATAAGTTGCTAATTTAAGTGATATTGAGTTTCATATTTTTTTTTATTAAGGTTTTGGGTTCGAGTCCATTAAAAGTGGTCAATCATACTTTTTAATAGAAATTAATTATTAATAAAACTAGTGGATACTTCACACTAATACCATGGTGATATATATATATATATAAATTGTAATAATTTAGTTAATAGATTTAAATTATGATAATAAATTTTAAAAGATCTTGAAATCGAATTGAACCAAATTGCAAAAAAATTATTATTTAAACTTAACTAAACCAAATCACATCTTTATATTATATTTTGGTTCAAATGACTTTTTATTTAAAAATAAAATCAAACCACACCACTAACACCCTTACATGAAAGCCATGACCTCTCGATCCACTTTCACTTTTTATATTAAAATAAAATTATTAAATAATTATATTAATTTTTTAACTATATTAAAATTGAGGAAGGAGACGAATTATATTTTTACTTGAGCAATTTTTGTATAAAAAATATTAAGTCTATTGAATTTTATTATGAATTTTTATTTAAAAAATTATGTCTTAAAAAGTTAAATATCTATATAAAATGTATAAATTAAAAATTATATATATAACAAATATATAATTATTGTTCAAATTTGAGTATTCATTTTTGTTACTGTTAAAATATTATGTTCACATGTACTTGAATTTTGTGTGTTTATGAATAATAATTTTTAAATGTACTTATTGTTAAAAATTAAAATTATATTTTTAATCATTTCGATAATATTAGTTTTAAATACATGATATTGTTGAAGTTTTGAATTAATTAATCTTACTACAACTTAAATTGAACACTTTTTACCGGTATAATGAGATTTGTCTATCATTTTATAATAATAATAAATATATTATTTCATATATAATAGTATTTATTTTAGAACTTGTTCAAGAAAATATAAGTAATATAACTAATTATTATCATTAATATTATAATTATATAGTAAAATATAAATATATTATTTTATATGATGATGAGGATGATGATAATAATGTTGAATGTGCACAGCCAAAAAAGCATTTGTTGTTAGTGTGCTTTCAAATTATCACGTAAAATTGTTAGGTGTACTAATGGTTAAAGATGAGAAAGTATACCAAACCCTATGGATAGATACAAGAGCGGGTCTTTGAAGGAAACTTTTGACAAATTTTAAACCTAGATGTATTATTTTTTTTTACATCTGTTATATGCATAACCGATGCAAAAACTAATCATCTTAGGTTTGAATTTACTTAGTCTACATCCGGATAAAAAATGACACATTTAAATTTTGTAAACATAAAAATCTTATAAAAAATTTGAAGGGAAGAATTGTGAACTTTTTCATATTTATGAGAACAAAAACATATTTTATTCCTAAAATAACTTAATTTGTCTTCTAGATTTTTTCTTAAAAATATACTCTCTCCGTTCCATATATGACATTTGAGGTTTTAACATAATTATTAAAGAATGCAATTAATTTATTGAGTTTTAAAGAAAATATTAAGTAACTTCCAAATATACCTTTATCTCTAATTAAATGGTTCATTTACTCTTCTCATACACTACTCCCACTAAGTATTGATTAAAAGTAGTCTTAAAAAAAGTATTTAATGTAATATTGATTTTATAAAATGACATATATTTTAAAACAATTTTTTATCTCTAAAATGTCATATAATCAAAAACAAAGGAAGGATAACTTAAACATAAATTCTCTATTTTTTTTATTTTATTTAGTAGCTAAAAAGGATATAGAAGTTGTTAAAAAAACTTAAGTGTAATAGAATATATTTTATATATGTATATATATATATATAAGGTTAATTAGAATATTTTATATATATATATATATATATATATATATATATATATATAACTAATGGAATAGGATCCTTTAGATTAAGTGTAAGTCTAAAAACTTACACCAAATCTCATCCATTGAAATAATTTAATCTAATGAATAGAATTAATTTACTTAAAAAATTAAATAAATGATTATGTGCTCTAATCTATCTTTCTCGTTATCTTGTTCCAGTCTATTGGTTACTACTTTCTCCATTTTTGTTTCTCCAACAATGCACAGGTCCTGATTCAAAACAAAAATTACGCACATGCCCACGCAATAGCAATTAGGGTGCTTATTGTAACAATCTTTCACACGGAAACTCTCGAGAAAGCACCCCTTATTTATTTTGTTTTGAATTTCAATATTCTCGAAATCGATTTTGTCCTCATTCTATTTAATCTTCTGATGCCCCAATCTTAAAAGCTTCAATTTCTCCCAATTCACAAAACTCCATCGTTAAAAAAAAAAAAAATGTGCAGCACAGTAGCTTCTCTTCGATTCATAATCATAGCATGAAAATCATGGCAGTTATAAGGGCTTCCACCCGCTCACCTGTGGGCACCGTTGATCAGATCTGTGATGGCGGTAGAGAAAGTGTTCCATAATGTAAAGCAATTGCAACCACAATGCCACAGCACCCCAATTGCTACTACGGTTGCGACGCATGTAACGTTGGGTAAACAATGGAGAAACGGGAAGAACAAACATATCAGGAGGATAATTGATAACTTGTGACTCACTCATTTAATTTTTTTAGTAAATGAATTCTAACCATTAGATTAAATTATTTCAATGGATGAGATTTAGTGTAAATTTCTAGACTTACACCCGGTATAAATGAATCCTATCTCATTACTAATTTAATGATAATTGGTAGGAAACCTAAGCTTTTATTTTATTGATGTACATGTAAATTTTCAATGTCTTTATGAGAATTATGGATCAATACATTTGAAAAGCGTGGTAGATTGAGTGAGATTTGATTTTGAAACTTGTTATCATGGTAGTGCACGACACCTATAATACATTTTTTGCTTCAAATTTAAAATTAAGATAAATCATATTTCATTTGATGATTTTTTTTTATTTTGCTATTAGTGAGTGAATGCATAGCTCAAAACTAACTTTAATCAATTAGTCATCATAACTTTTGATTTTTTTAATAGTCAGATAAACAATGTATATAAAATTTAGTATATAAACAATGAAAAACTTTACACCTATTTCCTTATGCAATGTCTTGTACAAAATCATTTTCAAAGCCCTAATTGACTCCAACCTCTTCTTCACAAATGTATACCTTTGGAACAATTTGCTTTTATAAAAGGGCATTCAATTCTTGACAATGCCCTTATTGCCTCTGAAATCATCAATCACATGAAATGTAAATCAAGAGGCAATGTAGGTGAAGTGGCTCTCAAAATTGACATCTCTAAAGCTTTTGATAGGGTTCAACGGAACTACCTTTTTGGTATCATGGCAAAGATGGGTTTCAATTATAAATGGATTGGGAGGATGAAAATGTGTTTGGAATAACTTAATTTCTTTATTAGGGTTAACGAGGATTATGTTTATCATATTTCTCCTGAGAGAGAACTCAAATAAGGTGACCCACTGTCACCCTATTTTTTCATTTTATGCACAGAGAGTCTATCTTGTCTTTTGAAACACTTTGAGAGAAAAGGAGAGATCCATGGTATCAAAGTGTATAGAGGGCTCCTACCCTTGAAAACAATACGAACACACACAATTAACTAAGAGGGGGTGAATTGGTTAAAACATGGTCTTTAAAATTTCTTTAAAACAAGCAGCAGATTTAGGATCATATCACAAGGACACCCTTTTGAATAACAAATTTTTAGTCAATCAAGACTCACCATTCATAGAAAGCAATAGCAAAGAAGTTTATCTGTTGATATTCAAATAATTATCCAAAAGACTAGCAATCAATGACAGAAAGATGAGATTGAGAGAAAGTAATTAACACAAAGAGCTATACTGGTTCACCCCTCAACAAGAGAAACTACATCCAGTTTCTTCTAACCAAACATTGGCTTGAGTTCCACTATTAACAAAATCTGTTCTTTGCAAGCTTACAAAATATCACCCTTTATCAACCCTAGATAAAGAAATGAAATCTAAAACCCTATTAGATTTCTATTGATCAAGACATAGAGAACCCTTCTCTACTCTTCCCTCTAGAGAATCCTACTCTAGACAAGCCTAAAGAACCCTTTTGAAATAACAACTTACAAGCTGAAATGTAAAAACAAATTACACACAGAAACTAATGGAGAGAAACAACTTGATGATCTACAGTATATGAATGCATATGATTACCAATCTTGATCAAGGTTGAAAGCAAACAAGTTTTATACTAAACTCTCCAAGAGCTTCTTAAAATCTTGTCCAAGATAAAACCTTTCAATGAAACATGAATATTGGAATTTGTGGACAAGAGCTTTGTTACTCAGAGTATCTCTTCTCACTTCAGAATGCTTTTGAAAACTATGAAAATTCGTTATGTAATGATCTGTCTTAGTTTCAAAAGATCTACCAGCTATTTATAACTGAATATAATCGATTAAATCGTCAATGTAATCAATTAAAACCACCAATGTAATTGATTAAGAACAAATTCAATCAATTAAAATGTTTTTCAGCTTTCTGGAAAAGACATATGAGCAAAATAATCGATTAACACACCATGTAATCGATTAACACAAAAAGTCTTATTTTCCAAAACGCGCCAAGTAATCGATTACGATCAGATGGTAATCGATTAACACAAGAATAACCTATTATGTGTTTTGTACCATGTAATTGATTACTGTTACCTTGTAATCAATTAATTAGTTCTTCATGGCTTAAGTAATAGATTACCAAATTCTGGTAATCGATTAAGTCAATGTAAAAAGTAGTTTTTCCAAAACTTAACCATGAGTACTTGGCTTCTTTATACAAACATGAAGACCTTAAGATTTTTCACAAGACATGTGACTTGATAAAAAAAACATGTATGCATGCCAATGAATGATGTTTATACAATACAAAGGATCATAGGATGAAACTCTTGACCAATTAACAAATTATATATGTCTTCAATTGAATGACATGTAAAAAGCTAAAACTTATCTAAGTTAAAAAGCCTTCTCATTTTGATCCTCTTCAAGCTCCCCATGTGTCTAACAACCCTTACACACCTTTTATTTGCTGACGACTATTTTCTATTTTGCAAGGCTATTGAGGCAAAATCTAGCACTTTGACTAAAATCCTAAACGCATATGGAAAGGCTTCTAGACAACTGATCAATTTCCAGAAATCTAAGGTTTTTTTTTTCAGTTTCAATACAACAAATGATATAAAACAACATATTATGTCATCTCTTGGTGTTTCTATATTGGAACTAGAAAATTTCTTGGTCTGCCCTCCCTCATTGGAAGGAGAAAAAAATTGTTTTTGGCTTCTTGAAGGATAGACCCTAGAATAAGATCAATCACTAATCAAACAAAACACTTGTCAAAAGCAAGAAAGGAAGTTCTTCTCAAAACATGTGCTCAAGCTATACCTACCAACTACATTAGTGTTTACCTGCTACCACTAACTTTGGAGGATGAAATCCAAAAGATGATGAACTCTTTTTGGTTGGGCTTAAAAACGGGATCAAATAAAGGCATTCATTGGCTCAACTAGGATAAGCTAACTAGGACGAAGGATTTTAGAGGATTGGGATTCAGACATCTCCATGGCTTTAACCTTGCCATGCTAGGGAAGCAAGGCTGGAAACTTTCCATTGACTTAGACTTTATAGTGACAAAAGTGCTCAAAGCTATATACTACCCTAACGTTGGTTTTTTGGATGCCCTCCTAGGGCAAGATCCAACTTATACATGGCGTAGCATCCACGCTTCACAGACTTTGGTAAAGGAAGGCTCAAGATGAAGGGTTGGTAGTGGTCAATCAATCAACATTTGGACTCAACCATAGCTTAGAAACTCATATAAGTCTTATCTTTCTTCCACTCCACCTTTTGGTCTTGAACTTTTAAATGTCAATTCAAATATAGATCACATAAGTTGTAATTGGAGGTGGGATATTGTTGAACAAATCATTTATGAAAATGATGTGCATGATATTAAAATGATTCCCTTGACAAACATGAATGATGATGATTTGATTTTTGGAAATCAAGTGCAAGTGGTACATATGTTGTGAGGTCATCCTACAATTTGTTAATGGAGAAGATGATAAATAATGAGCCTCTTAGAATTCCTGGAAATTGGTCTACGAATTGGAATTTAAAAATCCTACCTAAGATAAAGCACTTCCTTTGGCATGTTTTGAAAGGATGCCTTCCAACTTGTACTCGACTTTAAATCAAGGAGGTTTAGTGCACATGTGTGTTGCACTTATTATGAGACCAATTATGAAAATGAGTGGCATGTTTTCTTTGCTTGTCAACAGGTACAAAATATTTGGGAGCAATCTAGCTTATGGAGACAAATCCATCATCACATGAATCATGTGGAATCAGCCACCAAGCTCATCTTCTTGCTACTGGAAACTCTGAAAGAAGATCGCAGATGCATTTTGCAATATCTCTTTGGTGCATTTGGAAAAGGCATAACAAAAAAATATGGGAATCCAAGAACCCTCCACCAAACATCTCATTGTCGCATGCAATGCAGTTCTACCATGAGTGGAGGAATGTGAGAAACTTGCGTGTGCAAACAGATTCAACAAACACCACACCAAATTACTGCACCCAATGGCAGAACCCCGGGCATGGATTCTTCAATTTGAAAGTCGACGGGTCTATTTTTTCATACGAACCTCAACATGGAGTTGGTATGGTGCTTCGCGATGAACGAGATTCATAAGGGCAAAAACATACCACTTTAAAGGAGTTTGACTGCAAGCAACCTATCATGGATGAATTAATTTCAAAGAGAAAGGGACTTTCAAAATTTCATTATATCATCGCTAAGTGTAGTTCACTTTTAAGTCATTTTCCAAACTCTAGGTTGAGTTTAGTAAGGCGGCAAGCCAACCAAGTTGCCCACTCTCTAACTAGGGCATATAGGTTTCATGCTAGCAACCATGTTTCTGAGCATATCTCCAATTGTATTCGTGCTTACATTTTGAATGAAATGCAATAAATTTATTCTCTTAAAAAAAGTATATAAAACACAACTCATAAAAGAAATTAGTATATAAAATTTAAACACAATTTTTTTGAAAGGAAATTTAAACACAACTATGTACATAAAATTTAGTATTAAGACAAATCAAAAAATAAATGGATCCAAATATATAATTTTTTACCCCACACGTTCAAATCTCATTAAACAAGTTCTTCATTCTAATATACTTGATTCTTTTTGTTTAAATTAGCTACAAAATTGTTCATATAGAGTATCATTATATGTAGAATATGTAATTATAAATTATTTAGTTTCATTTTTTTCAAGTCTTGATGAATCAATCACATGATGTCAAATTTTTTAATGATTATGTTAAATAATTAAAACATTACATTTAAAAATGATTGGTTGGATAATTAGATTTGTAATATTATTTTTATGACATGTTTAAATGATTTTAGATTATATTTAAATGTTTTTAATGTTATGTTCAGATGATTAAAAAGTGAATTTTTCAATTTTGTTGTAGTAATTTTTTAATTAATTTGTTGATTTTATATATAAGTAAAATGTGACTAACTGGCAAAAGAGACTGATCACATTTTGCTCTGACTTGTTGGTTGATTTAGAGAGTGAGGAATGAGGGAATGTACAATGACAAGCAGTGGGTAGGGGTGGGCAAAAAAATCTGAAACCCATTTATAAATCCAATAACTAATCTGATCCAATCCATTTATTTATTTTTAATGGATCAGATTTTTTACCATATCCATATTTTATACCCATTTACAAATCTAAAACTCACTTTCTTTTTATACAGATTTTAAATAAAAAAACCAAAGTCCATTTTTCTTTTCGGACAACTTCATAATCACTTCAACGGAAGACATCTTCTCTTAGTTCTCTCCCAAATTGATCTCAACCTCTCTTCTTCCCGAAAATGTTGTCTCCACCGCTTCCACAATTGGACCTCTAATGCCGCTGCTTTTGCCGGTTGTTGAGCGATGTAAGATACTACTATACTGGCAAGGTTGGGCTCAGATTCCGGCCTTCTCAGATATTGATACCCTCTTTTCGCTTTTCCACATCCGAGACTCAACCACTTCCCATTCCACGCGCTACGGATCATCCCATTCCCGTCGTCACCGAAATCGAAACCCCTAACTCTTCAGATTCGTCCGCTTCTTCATCTTCGTCAACAGCTCAGGATGCCACAAAACCCAGAGCCAAGTAGGAGGACCAACAAACTCGCGTGCTTTAGGCCTAACTCTTTTACGTCGTTCGTTCCCTCTTCTACTATATGTTGATGATTCAATTTTCCAAAATTACAATCCACGTGTTTTTTATTGCATGTATAGATTCTATGGCTGTAACAATAGGTAATTGTTTTTTTTTCAGTTAAAGTTATGGTGGACAGAAGCTACTCTAGTTGCTGGAGCAAGGGATATTGGTCCATCTATCGTTGGATCTTTGCCCAGGAAGGAAGCAGCATTGGTTGAGGTGCATTTCCTCCACAATCATTTTCACTGTCTTATCCATCACAATGTTTTCTTGTAATTGATTGTTAGTAATTACCGATAAATATTTGGAGTTGGAGTAGATTAAAAGAGTTTGATATTATTTCTGACTGTTTTGAACAGTTGTCTCCTTTGATGGTTGAATGTGTTTGTTAAACCTTCATGTTAGTTTGCTTAATAATAATTAGAATTTTTGTCCTGCCTATATAAATTTCTTCATAAACACTTAGAGGAGAAAAAAAAAAGATAAAATGCATTAAGTTTTTCCATTTACTGTATTGCCGTTATGCGGCAAGCCATCCTCTCAAATGTGACTGGGAAAAATGTTTCACCAAAAAAGGATGAATGCAATAACAGAAGGAGAAAAATGTTTTCTATTTTAATATATGAAATAAGTGACTCAAAACACTTACTGAGTTAGATATCTCTTTTCATCTGGCATTGTGTGTGAATTCGTACTAGCATCCTATCTTTGTAAGATGTGACCATTGGCAAGGTAATATATTTTATTGAATTGATGATATAAAACATGCTAGTATAGCCACTGATTCATTTGTACTGATGAGTTAGCATAAAGTAACAAAACTGATGAGGAGTTGATGATAGGACAAAAGTTCTCTGATTCAATCATTGTCTACAAATCCTGAATTTCTGAAAAACAAGGTATGTTGTATTTGCAAGCTAGATGTTAATACTGATCACTTATAAGTGAGAGCAAGGGTCAAAATGGTGTGAACAGTAACTGGTTTAATGAACAGAGAAAAGGTCTTAGTGTAGTGATAGCTGAACTGTTGATGAAATCCTTTTGCCAAAAGTTAGGCCTTGTATCTATTTACTGTACCATCAGGGCTTTGTTTTATTTGAAATATCCATTTATTGTCAATTTGGCTGTCTGCCAGGAAGTAAGGGAACTGCCACATGTTAAATAAAGTATGGAGAAAAATTTATGGGCATTAGGGTTCGTTCCCTGGTTTGATACCATGTTGAATTTCAGAGGTATATAGAGAGAATTGTAACTTAAACTAACAGAATATTAACTGAATTAATTATGAATTGATTGAACCATTACAGGAGGTTGAGTCATCCATATATAGATGATGTAGGACAGCTAACTAACTAGGCCCAAGGCTCAAACAATTGAATTCAGTACAAAATAGAGAAGGTACATGTTTTACGACTAACTGTAATACTTTAGAACCAAGTGTAGGAATTCTCTTTAAAGATTAAGCTATAAGGTGAAGGCTCATGGTAGTTTTATATCTTAAACACTCGCTGATAAGATGGTGTCTAGACTCCATACTGGAAAAGCCTTTTTGGTGTTCAAGTTGAAGTTTGTGTTTTCCTAATAAAATCACATGTTTTGTTGATATTCAGCTTGTGGTTTATTTTGGGGAAGCCACTGATGGTTGTTTCTGTGCATATTGGTTGTTGTTGTGTTGAATTCCTAATAAATGGGTTGTTTTGATCTTTCCTCATTTTTTTGTTTATTTCTTACTTGTGCATAATTTGAATGCAGTCGTACAGATGCCATCCAACTTTTCAATTTCGAGCACTGAAGTTTCCACTTCACCAGCTGTCACTAGCTCAACAATTGCAAGACCCCCTCACCATAATGGAAGAAGAAATAGATCAGAAGCTTGGAATCATTTCAATCAACTAGAGCTAAAGTCAGATAAGAGGGCTCAATGCAAGTATTGTGATGCCGTGATTAATTATGAGAAAAGAACAAGTTCAATGCTTTGTCATCTCTCTAGATGTCCCTAATAAGTAATCAAGAGGCAAAAAACAACTTCATCCTCGACTAATGATGAGATTATTAGCTCTCCTTCGCACGACAAGTTTGATCAAGATTTGTGTGAAATGGAAATGGTAAAGTTGTTTGTTGAAGTTGAACTTCCTTTTTGATTGGTAGAGCATCCAAATTTTAGGAGGTATTGTATACTTTACAACCAAAATTTAATATTCGGTCACATTATACCTTATCTCGTAAAATTGTAATACTATGGAATACAATGAAGGAAAAGTTGAAGCATTTTCTTTCATAACATTGTCGAAGAGTTTGTCTTGCTATTGATGCTTGGACATCACCTCAAAATGTAAGCTACATGTGTTTGACAACTCACTTCATAGATAACAATTGGAAGTTGCACAAAAAGATTTTGAATTTTCGCCAAGTAAGAAGCCATACGGGAGAGGCCATGGCAAAATTTGTTGAGTCGTGCTTGAATGAATGGGGGTTGAATCACGTTCTGAGCTTGACAGTTGATATTGCTTCATCAAATGACACAGGAATTCAACTCTTAAAGAAAAGGCTATTGTGTTGGAATAACTAAGCTTTGAAAAGAGAGCATATTCATATGTGTTGTTGTGCTCATATCTTGAACTTGATTGTGAACAGTGGGCTAAAAGAGATTGACAACTCGGTTTTGAGAATCCGTGCTACAGTGAAATATATAAGATCATCTCCTTCTAGACTTATGAGCTTCAAAGAATGTATTGAACGACAAAACATTAAATATAAGGGTCACATTTGCTTGGATGTTGAAACAAGGTGGAATTCCACCTATTTGATGTTAGATGCTGCTTTGAAGCATATGAGGGCATTTCAGGAGTTTGAGTTTCATAGAAAATATGTTAATGAGTTAGGCAAAGGGATAGGTCTTCCTTTCTGTGAAGATTGGGAATATGTTGAGGCTATTCTACCCCCTTCTTGAGCATTTTCTATGAAGCCACTTTGCGCATCTCAAGTACCTCTTATGTTACTAGTAATATGTACATGTTAGAGGTGGTAGGTATTTGGCATGGGATTAACGATTTGCTTAACTGCAGCATTAAAGATAGTGCTACACATAAGATGGCTAAAAATATGAATGAAAAATATCAGAAATATTGGGGTGATCCTGACAAGTTGAACATGTTGTTGCTAATAGTTGTTGTGTTAGATTCAAGGTCTAAAGTAAAATATATGAATTGGGAAATTGATCAAATTTTTTATGTGCACAAGGCAAATGGGTCTAAGTCAAGGCTAAAGTCTTCTTTGAAATCATTGTTTAATGAATATAATGGCCATAAAGGGGGACTCGAGATGACACACAACAAGCACAAGTAAATGTACCTAGTTACAAGAAAGATCCATATGGTTGGAATCTATTTTTGCAAACATCAGGGCTAACCTCATCAAACAAATCTGAGCTTTAAAAGTATTTAGATGAAGGGATTGACACAGGTGCAAATTTGAATATTCTTGATTGGTGGAATGTTAATTCAGGTCGATTTCCAATCCTTTCAAACATAGCACGAGAGCTATTAGCTATGCCTGTTTCTACAGTAGCATCTGAGTCTGCATTTAACACAGGTGGAAGGGTGCTTGATCCGTTTTGTAGCTCTCTATCACATGAAAAGGTGGAGGCTCATATTTGTACACAAGATTGGTTCAAAGATACACCTTCAACACCATTGTTAGACTTCGATTTGGAAGAGCTTCAAAATTTTGACAAAGGTATATTGTTTTCCAATTTTGTAGTAATGTTATAATTAAAATATTTATTGAGTAACAAAAAGTTTTTTGTTTTTTATAGAGTTGGTTTCTCAACAAGATGTTGTTGGTTCAACTACTATTTCTCTTGAAGAGTGTGTTTGAGATTAATACTAATTCTTACACTATGCAATTTGCAAGGTACTTTAATATTACACTTTGCATGTGAATTATGTTTTGTTTTATATTTTTAAGTATAAATTGTTGATTTTGGTTTTGGGCATAGGTAGCGTTGAGGTTGGTAAAAGTCAGGCATCCTGTTGTTAGCTGCGTAGGATACATCTGAGTGAAATTGATTGGTCATTGGATGGATGAATCAGCTCTTGGATTTCTATATTTCAATATTGTACTTCACCCTTCATATTCCAAATTATTTGTTGTTTTGAGAGTTTATATACATTCTATTTTAGTAACTTGAGTATGATTATGATAGAACTTTGTCACGTTTAAGTATATGATTAATTCGATTTAGTGATACTTTAATTAACACATTTAGTATTTGAAGTAATTTTTATTAAGTTTAAGTGAATAGGTGCTAAATTTTATTTTTTAGTGTTTAATTACTAAAATTTATATAAAAAATATGATAACATTTAAGTGGATATAAATTGGATATATCCATGTCCATATCCACTTAAATGGATTGGATCTTGAATCCAAATTGTTTTTAGAAAAATATGGATATAGATTTAAGATCCAATCCATTTAAGTAGATATGGATTGAATATGGATTAGATTTTTAAAAATCCAATCCATACCCACCCCTAGCAGGAACACTGTTAAAATATTAATCAATTTTTATTATAATAATGGATTACTAATTCAACAGTAAACTGAATGGTAGACCGATAGAGGGACCTGCCTTTTAGATCGAAAAAATTAAGGATGTTTGATTGTTGCATAAAATCATAAAAAGGATTAAAATTTTACATATTATATAATTTCATTGCATCGCCATTGTCTTTTTACAATGTCAACTAGTTAAAAATCACTTTAAATATAACTTTTAAATAAATTATTATAAATTCAACAATTTCACCATACACAATTATTTATGAATAGATAATAGAGTAAAATAAGTTTACACAATATATTCTAATTGAATTTTAATAATAAAGAAATCACATATATAATTAAGCCTATTGTTGAAATAAATTTATCATAACTTATAATCACTACTTTCACAATAAATAAATAAATAAATAAATAAAAAGTTTATTTCAAAGTCAGAATAAAAATTTAGATCAGTTATTCAATTATTTCTATTTTTAAAAAATTTTAAAATCATTTTAAATTTAACAAAGTGACACAATGCAAAATAATAATCATTTGAATTCTTAACAGCTTTTTGAAAACAACATTTACTAAATATGCAATTTGAAGTAAAGAAAAGAATTGAAATTTATATAGAAATATAATAAAATATGTGTATTAAAATATTTTGTTCAGTTGAGTCTTACCAATAGAAACTGAAAACCGAATCATATCCTAAAAAAAAAATGCAATTTTTAGTTTTACATTTTTTGTTATTGATCGATCAACTTTCAATTTTTTCAAATCAAATGTATCTGTTTTCCTTTGGGCTTTCTCGTGTGATTTTTTATGTCTCGTAAACAATGTATCTCTATTTAGTCTCCTCAAGAGGCCAAGCAAACAAAACATGAAAAATCCTCATACCAAATATCCATCTAAAAATCAATAATAACATGAAGGGTTCTGCTTTCTACACTAGCACTTTTTTTAATATACTCAGCATACACAGTTCAATACACCCATCATACACAATGTAATACCGATTTTTTCATTCTCATAATATGTAAGTTTCATACGGATTGTCAATCCGTATGAATCTTACGAATTACCAATACGTATGAATCTTACGGATTCATACATCCATCGCCTTACAGATTCATAATTCGTAAGGTTCATACGGATTCACAATCTGTAAGAGCGGATCCATAAGGTTCTTAGGGATTCGTAATCCGTACGAGTAAAATTTTTTTAAATGATTTTCGAAATAATGGCCCAAGCAGGTGCTGAACATGTAACCTTCCGATTACAAGGACGATGCTTTATAAAACTAAAAATTGTAATGTATATGAACCTAATATTTGTTATTCAAACCTATGATTTTTAATTAAACCATGATTTTTATTTTAAATTTATTGTCATAAAATATGCATTATTAGATAAAAAATATATATTATTAGATAAAATCATGGTTTAATTATAAAATATATGTATTTTTAGAATAAAAAATTTAAAATAAGAATCATGATTTGATTAAAAATCATAGGTTTAATTTGGCATTAGCATAAATTTAAAATAAAAATGCATATTATTTTATAATTAAACCATGATTTTATCTAATAATATATTTTTTATCTAATAATGCATATTTTATAACAATAAATTTAAAATAAAAATCATGGTTTAATTAAAAATTATAGGTTTGAATAAAAAATATTAGGTTCATATATATTACAAATTTTAATTTTATAAAATCATAGGTTCATATACTTTAAAAATTTATGTATTAAAAAAATATATTATTAGATAAAAATTAATTGTTATAAAAAATTTTATGTAAATTTATGTGTATTAAATATGCATTAAAATTTGCAATGTTATATATAACAACATTAATTAGCTTTTAACATGAATGAACTAGTAGCTCAGTTGGTTAGAGTATTGTGTTTGTAATTGGAAGGTCACAGGTTTGACACTTGTTGCTTGGACCATTATTTTGAAAATCATTTTACATTTTTTACTCATACGGATTGACAATCCGTATGAAACTTACGGATTACAAGGACAAAATCGGTATTACACTGTGCATGTTAGGTCTATTGAAAAAAGCATTGGTATAGAAAGCATAACCCTAACATGAACTCATTCTAAGAAAAAAATTAGGCTCAAGAAATTCTGACTGTCCAGTATCTTGCATAGTATAAATATCCACCCTTTGGTAATGGAATGGACGATTTCGAGGAGAGGCACATAGACCATTTTGTAATTGAGTTCAATAAAGAAAAAATGTGCAATGGGATTAGTCATATTAGAAGACGGAGGCTACGGTACACAAGCATAACTCGTGCGTACCGTCCGTGAGAAATGCATACCCGTTAGATCTTTTCAATATTAAATCCACGGCTCAAAAAAAATTCTTTCTTTTTTTTTTCTTTTCTATTTTTTCTTCTCTTTCCCAATTTTGTCCCTGAAACTTTCCTTCACCTTTCTCTCTGTCATCCCTTCTCTCCTCCCTTCTCTCTTCTTCTCCGACACCTCTCCTCATCCTCCGCCGCTCCCGTTCCACAACTTATGGTTTGAGTGTGCCTATGGTGGTGATGAACCATACTTATTAATATCGGATAGCGGCGCGTAGCGGCCACCCCTAGAAAATGCTATAGCGCTATAGCGGGTAGCGCTACACCGCTACAACGAAGTACATAAGTGAATATTATTTTGAAATCTGAATTCTGAATTATATAAATATCAAACATAGAGGACTAAAATATCAAATATAATATACCCTAAGTCTTCATCTTCACTTTAAACAACTTAGGAAATGTCAAATCTAAATTTAAACAACTTAGGAAATAAGAAAGAACTAATCAGAATTGCAATCATTAATCTCTAAGTCTTCATCTTCACTTTCACTTGTCTCTAAGTTGTAAATCTCTTCTTTTTCCACTTCATTTTCTTCATTATCACTTTCTTCATCGTCTTCTTCTTCTTCTTCAATGATTGTCATCCTCTTTCCTTGTCCCCTTGAGTTTGGAGGCACTTGTATAGGCTGATTATGCAATCTTGATTGCCGCCTGGTATACTATAAAGGTTGGTTAGCCCCACTTGCAGCTCCAACTTCTCCCCAAGTCAATGTATCATTTTCAAAAACTAACTCATTTCCAGCTTGTTCTTCTTCATCTCCACCAATATCTCCCAACAACCACTCATTACTATCATCAATGTCATTTAGGATAATGGGGTCAATCAAATCACGGTTGTCAAAACGCTCTTTAAGTGCTTGATTATACTTGATAAAAACCAAATCTTGTAACTTTTGATGCTCAAGTCTACTTCTCCTTTTCGAATGAATCTATTTTATAAATCAAAAAATAAAATAAAAATTATTTTTATTTATTATAGGAATCAACTAAGAAAAATATACCATTCATAATTAACTTACTAGCTCAAATGTACTCCAATTGCGCTCACATCCAGATGAACTACACGTCAAGCTCAACACTTTAATTGCGATTTTCTGCAAATGTGGAGTGCGTGCACCATATGTGCTCCACCATTGAGCTGTTAACTTATTAGCATTTTTTAAAAAAATGAAAAAATAATTTTAACATGATAAAACACTCAAATGCATTTTTGCTTACTTGGAGCTACTGTATTCCTTTGTCTAATTGCAGCTTGAACACCAAAAGAACCTTCAGCTCTCTTGTATTTATACACTTCATTCATAGCCATATCCGCCTCTTGACTATTTTCGCTAAGCCTCTCAATTACCTTAACAAGTCCATCCATCACTTCTGGATCTAAATCCATTCTTGGATTAGCATAAAAGAACTCAGGGTTCAAAAAATGGCCTACTGCATGCAATGGATGATGAAGTTGACATTCCCATCTTCTATCAATTATATCAAAGATGTCCTTGTATCTTTCTTCAAGACCATTGAAAGACTTTTGAATAGCTTCCTTGGCCCTATCCATTGCTTCATATATGTATCCCATTGCTGGCCTTTTTTCATTATCAACAAGTCTAAGAACTCGTACAAGAGGCCCCATTGCCTTGAGACAATACACCACATCATTCCAAAATGCCGGCATAAGAACAGTCCCAGCTGCCCTTTTACCCTTAGGGTCCTTTGCGGTCTTAGACTTCAACCAATCATCAGAAGTAAACATCATTCTTAGGTTGTTCTTTTGTTTATGCAACCTTTGTAGTGTGAGGAATGTGGTTGCAAATCTTGTAACTCCATGTCTAACCAATTCTGTTTTGCTTGTGAACTTTCACATCGTGTTTAACGCTAGTGAGTGGTTATAAATAAAACCAACAAGACTGATTCCTCTTTGTATTGTCCTTTTAACTTTCGCAAGCTTCCCAATATCTTCCAAAATCAAGTCCAAACAATGGGCAACACAAGGAGTCCAAAATATATGCGGCCTTGTGGCTTCCAAAATTTTTCCTAACATAAAATAAAATTAGAAATTAGAGTGTTGGACATTAAAATTAAAATTTAAATTAGATTGTGTCTTAAAACTCTTACCAGCCAATACATAGTTGCTTCCATTGTCTGTCACTACTTGAACAATATTTCTTTCTCCGATCTCTTGAATAAAATTATCCAAGAGCTCAAATAACTTGTTGCCAGTCTTAACATATTCGGAAGCATCCACACTCTTCACAAACATACTTCTCGATGGACAATTAACCAAAAAGTTGATGAGGGTCCTATTCTTCCTATTCGTCCAACCATCCGGCATTATTGAACATCCAAAGTTGGTGCATTCAACTTCGTGATCCTTTAACAACTCCTTTGTATACTCCAATTCTTTTTGAAGGAGGGGAACTCTACACTCATAAAAACTTGGAGGCTTTAAGTGTGGGCCATAGTTTCCAATTGCTTCAACCATTAACTTGAAGCTTCTTGATCGAACAACATTGAAAGGTATTCCATTTGTACATAAGAACCTCTCAATGTATTGA
>PYAF01004326.1:1614828-1649760 GCA_007407185.1 Glycine tomentella | reverse complement strand
AACAACATTGAAAGGTATTCCATTTGTACATAAGAACCTCTCAATGTATTGAATTGTTCTAGCCCTTGCTTCTTTATCGCAAGCATCATTTATACTAGATTGCTTTTTGTTCTTCTTCCCCAAGTTGATGCTTGATTGAGTTGATTCTGGTTTTCTAAATAGAAGCAAATCCATTGGGCCTTTGACATTCTTTCCTTTCTTGTTAGTATATAAATCGCCATCACTTGCTGGTCTTTTTCCAGCTTTAAGGTTATGAATACTTTGCATCTCTTCTTGAACATCATCATCTTCATCTATCTCCGCCATTGAACTCTCCTTTTCAACCATTTTCTTCTCATAAGCATCTTTTAATATCTTCTTAATATCTGGTGGAATCTTTTTACAAGGACCTACATCTCCCTTCAATCCAATTTGGTGTCTTTTAGCTCTTGTAATGCCACCAGTAGTAGTCTTCAAACAAAAATCGCATGTCACGATCCTCTTATTATTAATGTCTTTTAAGCTATTATATTGCCATGCTATGTCAAGATTATCTCCAACGGGTTTCACCAAACCACATGGTGTAGTTTGCGTATTTGATGTTGTCATGACTCGTGACTAAAAAAGGAATTTGAAAATTAAACAGATGAATATAAAACAAAAAAAAATATAAAATAAACATTTGCAAAATGCAGATAATATAGAGAATTATAAGTCTAACAAAAATAAAATAGTCCAATAATAAATTAATGAACAATAAAAAAACAAAAAAATAATTAGACTAGAAGAAAAAACTATAAACAAATAATAAATAGACTAGAAGAAAACAAATATATGAATATAATTTATATAATAAAAAACAAATAGAAAATTTTTACTGAATACTGATAAAATAAAAATATAATATAAAAGTAAAACTAACCAACTTAGGAGAGTTGAATGCTTTGAAAGAGGAGAGGAGAGTATCTTAGAGTTTTTGTCTTTCTAAAATAGAGAAAGTATGGCCTGTTCTATTCTTGTTTAAGCTAGCACAGGCGTTTATCAAATATTATAAAAGAGGTTTTGTCTTAAAAGAAAAAAAGAGTTTTTATAGTACTTATAACATATTAGTAGGCAGTACTGCAGATGCCCAATATAATTACGGGAGGAGAAACGGCACGGGAGGAGAAACGGCATAGCAGCATATTTTATTTTATAAATATTAAATTACTAATTAGAATTTTTTATAAATATTAAAATTTAATAACGGCAGATATTTACGTTTGCGGCACTGCAGCAGTAGCACGAGCACCAATTAAAAATCGGCACGGCACGAGCCATTGACGAAGCTTCACCAATCGCAGAATGGCACGTCAGCCTCGCTCTTCTTCCTCCACGAGCTTCAAGTCCTTTCGTTTCGTCTTCTCCACACGCCGCTCGCCGTTTCGTCTTCTCCACACGCCGCTCGCCGCTCTGCATCCGCCATTTCCGCCACACCCACCCGCGATAGCGACCGCTATGGCCGCTATCTCATTTTCCCTGTTGCGGTGCGGTCTGTTGCGGCCGGCCGCCGCACCGCACTGCTATCCCGCTTTTTTCCGCTAAAGCGGCGCTATTGATAACACAGTGATGAACAGGTTCTGATGGTGGTTTGGTTGCTGGAATGTTTGGGTGGAGAAAAGAATAATGAAAGCCCCAAGTATTTTATGATATATAACTAAACGTTTGAATTATCTTCTGATTCTGTTGCTGTTTTTCTTACTGTAACTCACTTAGTGTGAAAGGCTGGTTACATTACCAGTTACTGTCATTGAAATAAGCTGATTTGGACACGTTTACATAGATATCAACAGAATATGGAACCCATCAATTTAAACCGAGCTTCAAATTTGCAACTACTAGAAATTATATTACAAATAAACGAACTAGCTTAAACAACATACACGATACATCACCCAGTGTCTAGCTTGGTTGACCAAAGGTGCAATCAATCTTGAGGCGATTGGGAGGCAGCGGAACGGGAGCCACGGAGGATGAGAAGAGGCGCCGGAGAAGAAGAGAGAAGAGAGGAGAGAAGGGATGACGGAGAGAGAAAGGTGAAGGAAAGTTTCAGGGACAAAATTGGGAAAGAGAAGAAAAAATAGAAAAGAAAAAAAAAAGAAAGAAATTTTTTTTGAGCCGTGGATTTAATATTGAAAAAGCTCTAATGGGTATGCATTTCTCACGGACGGTACGCACGAGTTATGCTTGCGTACCGTAGCCTCCGTCATATTAGAATGTTGCAAACTCAGACAACCATAAGGATTACCAATCCCAAGTCGAATCAGTTTCTAGCCTCTCCCTAACCTCACCCAATAATCATATTTGTGTAAGCTCTAGCATACAAAACTTCGGGCACCACTTCTTCAGTTGCTCTATGAGCATCATATTACTTGTTCAAAATAAAATTTGATCAACTCGGGACTCAAGTCTCAAGCGAAAAAGAATCACAGCCTAGTAAAATTATCTGTTAAACTCCATCCCGGTTGTTCACAACTCATCATGGTTTGCTGGTATTTCCGAATTCAACACGTCTAGCTTGTGTTGTAACTCCTGTAAAGTTCCACGGTTAAAATTAAATACCATATTGAGGTAAGGACGACATTTGTTATCATGTAATAGAGTACCTTCAGCCTTTCCTCTTGACAAAGGGCTGGGGTAGATAATACAGCTACATATCTGTCATGAGGCCAGTGAGACAACAATGAGAAAAAGGGAGAGTATGACAGAAAAATTTGACAAAAAACAAAGAGAGGTAGCAGCAGAGAAAAACAAGACAGCATCCCTACTCGCAACGGCTTGGTTCATCTACATCAGTAATCTCGTTTTTCAACCCACATCTTAGCTTGACCTGTTAAAAACACAAAGCCATTAAATCACAGAGGTCCACAATTGGAACCTTTCAAGTTCTTATTTCCATGTGCAACTACACCAACTACTATAATACAACTGCAGAGAATTTCCACCACTGGATTACTATGGTTTTTATTATAAAAAATAAATTGTTAGTTTAATTTGAAAAACTTGCAGCGTCAGGATTTGGATTGCACATGTTTCCCGTCCCAAACCCAGAAGGCACTATATATCTATTAACATGCTCTTATGGAAGAAAAAAAAATTATATTATACTTCTACATCTAATGAAAGTACACTTGCTACATCTAACCAAAGACAATTTATTTAATCATTATAGAATGAATAGAGGCAAAATAATCTAGCCAAAATTGTAAGAAATGACTGCATATCATTTTTAAAATTTGAAAAATATAACCTTCAAACTCCTATCAGGACCATTCCAGCATTTATCACCATTAGAAAACACCATTACTCTGTATGAATCCTCAAATTTGTCCCAGCTCCTGTAAAAAAGAAGGAAATTTAATTATTTGCCTTTTTAGAGGGGGAAATAGAAATTTGTTTTCACCAATTGACGCTTGCACTTTTTTATACTGAAGAAAAGCACCCTAACAAAAATTATCAACTAGTTACTAAAACCTTACCCCAAACGGGTGTTGGAATAGCCCTCCACCTGAGAAGCCTGTTTATAGGGGCAGACTTTGTAAGTGTATCTGAACAAAATTTCCATCACCAGAAAGTGAGATGAACAGGACTATCAAACTTGCAGATTTGGAAAAAAAATAAAAGCCAAATACAACAGAAAGTAAACCGGTACAGAGATATAACGTAACTTGTTCTCCTTGCCCTCAAAGCAATGATCATAGAATGAATAAAACTCCTTTGCTGGACCTGTAATATTTAAGTTCTACTTCAGTTTACTCAAGTCAATTCCATAACTTATTTTTACAACTCATGCTATAATGGTGACAAATGTTACTAGCAGCATACTAACCAAAATCATGTTTTAGCTTTTGCTTCAGACTTGATATTCTAGACTGTATTTTAGACAACTTGGCACTTGATTCATCATATTCCTTGCGTACACGAGCAGCATCTAAGGAACCCAAAGAGAAAGGCTCAACTCTTAAGTTATATCTACATGGATATAAAATACAGGTAATAAAGTGTTAAACGTCTACCTGACTGGTTCACTGGAGCCTGGAATAAATTAACAGCCTGAAAAATATTCCGTACAGTTCTATGTATTTTCTCTAACCAAGAAGGATTATCTGTTGTGGTACCATATGAGCTCATTTAAATTATCTCATCACAACTCCATCTATATACCAAACTTGGATAAAGATTATGTAATATCTATAACAAACCTGACAAGTCTGGTTCATTATCAGAATCAGATTTGTAGGAGGAAGTAAGGTCATCGTGCTCATCCTCTGGATATTCTTCATCAACTTCATCTTCATCATATTTGTGGCTGTCATCATCATATTTGTTGCTGTCAATGTCATCATCAGTTTCAGAAGCATAGCCTTCATATTCCTCATTATTTGTCCCCTTTGGAAGATCTTCGTGATCTTCATTGTCTAATGTAGTGTCAGGTTCAGTACTTGACTTATCAGTATTTTCTCCTGTCCAGCGTGAAGCAACAAGCCGGCCTAACTCTTCCCTTGATAATCCCTCGGTATTTTCAAATGCATCATTCCCCTACAGATATGCCAACAAAGAGAAAATAACAAGCAGAAAAGACAAGTGGAAGAAAATAGCGAAGTTGAAGATATTTCTTAGCTAAAATATCAACCATAACTATCAGTTTGTATGAGAAAGAAAACAATCTCATCAGAGCAGGAGATATAGTAAGAGCTGAAGCCTGAAGAATTCAAAAGGGCACATAACATACAGTATATTGTTGGAAATAGCCACCTTCAAGGCTAATGGTGATTGTATTCAGTACCAATGACTACAAATAAGTGCAATGAAACTAACAGCTAGGATTGTTAAATACCAGAGAACCCATGAACTCTAGCCATCACAATTTTCTTGATGCAAAATCACTCAGACTCCTATAACATGGTTCATGAGCTCAAATAGTGAATGAGGTGGAGAAGGATGTTCAAACTTCAAAGAAGACAAAAATGTGGTTCAGTTATTAAGTTGGGCTTTGAGACAGCTTGTGATTGGGTGAGTCATGGTAGATCAAATAAAGTTCTCAAGAAACCAGAGAGGTCTTCAGTGCTTCACAGGTGGGTTGCTGACTTCTCTTAACTGCAAGTTTTCATAAGAAGTGGGAAGTTAGGAAAAAGGACCTTTATTCTCATTGGGCCTGTTTGTATAAAGTTCTCCATAGGCACTTATAGGAGAAGAAGAAAGAAGGAAAAATGAAATAAGCTTCTTTGTTAGCTAAAATTTGCTTATGCATGAGTTAAAAACAAACTTTTGGAGAAGCTAATATGAGAAAGCTTCTACAAATTAGCTTATTCAACTTATTTCATTTTTTCTTCTTATTTTCTTCTCCTATAAGTGCTTATAGAAAATTTTATCCAAACATGCCCATTGTTTCTGACTTTAGTAGTTGATGTACTTCTATGCCAAATGATTTCATCTTTTTGCCATTGATAGGGATCTCAATGAAGGTAGTAGTAAGTAGATTCAAAATGGCATTATGGTTTTCCACCTCCAATTTACTGGATTGTTGAGGAGGAAAGAGAAAGAAGGGTAACAATCAATGTCAAGGTGTTTTGGAAGCTGAAGCATTCTGTTCCCACCTTTGAAATAAAATTGGCAGGATTGAGTGGGATCATAAGATCCTTCTATAGATGCTTGGTCCCAGTTTCTCAGTTGGTAGAATGGGAAACAGGGATGAAAACCCAGCCCCAGGCCATTACCTAATAGACCTGTGACTACTGACCACTATCCATTGTGTTGCAGTGATGTGAGACCTGTGCCTGGGAGTGGTCTTGCAACAATGGCTGCCATAAACCTAGGTGCTACAAGGGAAAGCTTGGTACCTGCAACTTCTTTTGCATCTATAAGAGCTGTGGCTTCTTTATTGACATTCTTCAAGTGCTGCAAGCTGCAGGTGATCCTTTTTGCAAGTAGTTGAGTGCATTGTAATTAGTATTGCATGATTCACGATACGATTCAAGCAGCTTGCGATGCAACTCGGATGCTGACATGTTTTGGTGCTTGCATCGCAAGAAATGTGATTTTGAGGCTGAATCACACGATTCTACTGCAACGAGTCACACATCTAACTGGGTCAGGTCATGCGTGACCCAATTCTGGAAACCCTAAAAACTAGTTTTCTTTTCCAAACAAATAGAGGAAAAGAGAGAAATTCCCTCCAATCAGACCCAGGGTGGGTCCATTCTTCATATTCATCTCTTTTGCCTTTTCTTGTTCTCTTCTTTGCCTCTCCCCCATCATTCTTTGTTTGTTTCTCTTTCCACATTATTTTACTTTGGGTTCTGGTCACTGTCTGCAACTACACGTTTCTCTTTCCACACTATATATATGGTTTGACTTTTGATGTGCCTTTTAATGTTATAATAATGCTCCTAGATTTATGTTTTTAGTTATCGATCATGAATTTGTGCTTTTATAAGTCTTGTTAGTAGTATATGCTATTTTTTGTTATTCATAATGAATCTATCAAGCAGCATACATCAATTGAAATATTTAACTATGACATGAATGTAAAATAAGAGTAAACTCCAATCATACCATGAGAGATTGAGAGTATGGGCTAGAGAGATACCTTATTGATGATTTCAGCAGAAGACTCTTTGTTTCCGACCTTTATATCAGTTTCAGATTCAACAATAGGTTCTTCCTCAGCTTCTTTTGCATTCTACATTGCGTGAAAAACCAAACTAAAATGTTAAGCAAGTCTTAAATCTTATGTATTTGGCAGAAAATGCCATTTCAACTAACAAATTCAGAAAAGAAGAGAAATGCAATAAAATAAAAATAAAAAATTCACCTCTTCCACTTTATTATACAAAGATCCTTCACTCCCAGGACTATCACTGACTTCATCATCATTATCAAGTACATCTGTTAATTTGTCCCCTGCTTCATCCTGTAAGAAAGCATGGAATGTTAAAATAGAAGAATTAGATCACTACCACATGATGGGGTAGTGCAAGATCATGCAAATGCACGTGCAGCGCACTCGGGTACACACACAAGTGAAGGAATAATGTGTAGGAAAGACAAAGCAATCTGCTTCACAGTGGGATGGGAGAAAAATAGTCATTATTAGTTGTTTTTCTACCAGTGCTTGCAAGTATAGGTAAACATATTAATAGCAAAAAAAAATTAATTTTTCTTGCAATAAAATATTCATTATTCACATGTTATTTAGAGGTAGGGCATGTCACTGCATCAAGAAACATGAGAGGGTAGTACTCTTTTAATCCTAGCATAATTAACCTAAGGATGATACAGGGTTAATGAAAGATCAGGAAAATCTCCCTGACACACATCTATTGTCACCTCACATTGACCATTTACCAGATTCATGCCTTCAAAAGTTAAACTAAAATTCTTCAGTATGGCACATTATGATTGTACAGTCAAGTTCTGCAACCTTAATGGCAACTGCAACCAAACCTGAACTGCAGGAGAACCCTCTAGATTTTCTATTTTATCATGGTTATTTTCTACAGAATTGTCTTCAACATCTGAATGCTTTTCAGCTTCATTTCTATGCCCTGAATCTTCATCAGCTTTATCTTTTGCTTCATTAGCCTTCTCCTCAGACTCCTTTTTCTGCTTCTCTTCTTTTTCTTTCTGTAAACGCTCCTTCTCCTCTGCCTTCTCTATTTGTTCCTTATGATCTGCAATGGAAGCAAAATGAATTTGTCAAAGAAAGTATTCCACTGCTAGGATAGAACATTGCTACACAAGCGAAAAACTTCCGGAAAAAATTGTATATTCCTTTTTCTCCCTGATCAAAATTCCATATACTCAACATAGCATGAAATCTGAAACCTTAACAGTCAAACATGTTTTATCATGTTTGCTTTTCAGAACATGTAAAATGCTGTCCCCTCCTCAATTATACAATTTGAAAAATGCCAAAAGCAGAATCTTCAACTTCCACATGCTAAATAGGCTGATAATGATGATCTGACTTCATCATATGTCACTCATTAATTGCAAGTAGTTGCTTGTGGTCATATGCGTAATTAAACAGACCGTTCAGAATACCTTGCACACTTGCCAATTTGTACTCAATTTATACATTAAAAAGGTTTTTTGCTAAACCAATAAAGGAATTTAACACTTCAAACTGAACGTAACACTAAAGGCATTCCTGCATCCCTAATCCCTAATTTATACATTAAAAAGGCTTTTTACAAAACCAATTGTGTGATTTTCATATATTTCCACTAAAGGGAATGATTATAATTTATACAAGTAATCAAAGAGTAAATAGATTGAGGTGGTTTGGGCACGTTATGAGACGATCACTGGATGCTCTCGTAAGAACAAGAGTTTGTTACCAAGAGCTCGACACAAAGAGAGGTAGAGGTCGACCAAAACTTACCTGGGGAAAGGTAGTTAAACAAGACCTAATGGAGTGGAATATAGATTAGCGGACGGTATGTCTTAGGACAGAGTGGAGAAAAAAAAGTTATAAGCTTGGTGGAGGGTTAAAGTCATTAGTAGTTCTATGTTCCAGTCATTCCCTTGTTTTAGTTCTTTTCCCCTTCTTTTCTCCCTCCTTCCTTTCACCCTTTTTTCTCTCTTTTGTCTTATTTTCACTTTTTTTCCCCTCTCTCATTCTCTTTCTGTCTCATTTAGGATTTATCATTAGGTTCATCTACCAACGACCCCAATTAACTTGAGTTAAAGGTGTTGTTGATGTTGATGTGAATCAAAGAGTAAAAAAGGAAACTATCTAATTACAAATGTAAGGATAAGGTTAAGTTGTGTCTTGGTGACTTGTTGGTCATGGGTTCAAATCCGGAAACAGCCTCTTTGCATATGTAAGGGTAAGGCTGCGTACAATATCCCTCCCCCTTACCTGTGCATAGCGTGGAACTTTCGGACAGTGGGGGTACATAGTTTTTTATCTAATTACAAAATCAATCCTAATAAAAAGGAAATAATGGAAAAACAAATAAACTGATGATATTCCTAATAATTAGTCACTGATATTCCTTGATTTTCTACACTCCCCTTAAGTGGGGAGGTAAATATTGATCATTCTCAACTTGCCAATCAGATCTTCAAATGTTGGCTTAGGTAGACTTTTGGTGAGGATGTCCACAGTTTGTTCCTTGGTTGGAATGTATGTCAAGCACACACTTCTATCATCCAATTTTTCCTTGATGAAGTGGCGATCAACCTCAACGTGCTTTGTTCTGTCATGATGGACTGAATTCTGGGCAATGCTGACAGCTTCCTTATTATCACAATACAATCTTATGGATAGAGAATAAGAAATCTTTAACTCTTCAAGAAGTCTTCTCAACTGAATTCCTTCCCAGACATCATGAGCAAGTGCTCTAAATTCTTCTTTTGCACTACTCCTTGCAACCACATTTTGCTTCTTCCTTCTCTAGGTTACCAAGTTACCCCATACATAGGTACAATAACCCGAAGTGGATTTTTTGTCCACAATATAACCTGCCCAATCAGCATCAGTGTAGATTCAAACCATCTTGTTATGCCTTTTTTTAAATACCAAGAGTACTTTTGAGGTATCTCACGACTCTATAAACAGTCTCAAGATGTCTCTCCTTTGGTGAGTGCGTGAACTGACTGATCATACTTACTACAAGGGCAATATCAAACTGAGTATGAGACAAGTAGATCCATTTACCAACTAACCTTTGATATTGCTCCTTGTCCTCATCTTTCCCATCTTCAATCCCCAACTTGATATTGGGTTCCATAGGTGTGTCTGTTGACTTGCATCCCAACATACCTGTTTATTGAAGTAAGTCAAGAACATATTTCTTTTGGGAGATAGAGATTCCAGTTTTACTCCGTGCAACCTCCATACCAAGCAAGTACCTGAAAGCTCCAAGATCCTTCAATTCAAACTGATTCGCAAGATAACTTTTTAAGGATTGCAGCTCTTCATAGTCATCACCTGTAATAATTATGTCGTCCACATAAAGAACAACAATCTTACCATCCTTAGAACGTTTGTGAAAGAGAGTATGAGTGGTTTGAGTCTGAAATCTTTTCCCTTTAACTGCTTGAGTGAATTTTCCAAACCATTCTCTCGGGGACTGCTTAAGTCCATAAAGAGACTTTCACAACTTACACACTTTGTCGACTCCTTTTCCAAAACCAGATGGAGAATCCATATATACTTCTTCATGCAACTCACTATTTAAGAATGTATTTTTTACATCCAACTGTTGTAAAGGCCAATCAAGATTGACTGCCAAGAACAAAAGAACTCGAATGGTGTTGAGTTTAGCTACTGGTGCAAAGGTCTCCTGATAATCTATCTCATACGTCTGGGTGAATCCTTTCACAACCAATCTTGCCTTTTACCAATTAATACTGCCATTTGCATTAAATTTAACAGTGAATACCCACTTGCAAAATCTCTCCCTGAAGAGAAGGTTGAGGAAAGTAGGATTGAGTTTCAAAGAACTGAACATCCATAGACACAAAGACTCGACGCAAAGTCGGGGAATAACACTTATAGCCCCGTTGGGTAGGAGAATATCCAATGAAGACACACTTATGGGATTTTGGGTCAAGTTTAGACCTGTGATGAAGAGGTATGTGAACAAAAATGACAAAACCAAACAATCGAGGTGAAAGGGATGAGATTGATCGAGTATACGAAAAGGAGGTAAGAAGACATGATAAGGGTGACTGGAATCCTAGGACACAGGAAGGCATCCTATTAATAAGATAGGATGCAGTGAAGACAACTTCCCTTCATAAGTATTTAGGAACATTCATAGTGAAACATAAGGAACTAGGCAACTTCTAGCAGGTGACGATTTTTTCTTTCTGCCACACCATTTTGATAAGGTGTGTTAGGATATGAACTTTGGTGAAGGATGCCATTATGGGATAAGAATTCTCCAAGGATAGAACTCAAATATTCTTTACCATTATCAGTGAGAGGATTTTGATAGAGCTGGAGAACTAAGTTTGAACCATGGCATGGAACTGACGAAACACATGTTCAGTGTCTGATTTTTTTTCAAGAGATAGACCCAACAAACCCTGGTATGGTCATCAATAAAGGTGATAAACCATCGAGTACCGGAGATATTTTTCTCACGGACGAGAACCCATATGTGATGGTACCGAGCAATCAAACAACAATCGATAAAAACAGAAAGAAAGGGAAGAAAAAGTAACACACAGTGTTTACTCTGATTCATCCAATGTGGGCTACGTCCAGCTTTTCTCTATATTCTCCTCACACACATCTTACAATGCAATCAAATTACAAGGAAATATATACGCTTAGAAACCCTAAGCACCGTTTGCAAGCGGCTTATCTTCTGAAGGCGAAGTATGAGTCATACCCAACAATATGTCATCGTGAATTAGGAAGAAATGGGAAGATGTTGTGTAGACTCGGGGTGGATAGGTACTCGAGACTACTTTGCAATAGGACAAATGTCACAAGATAAAGAACTGATATTTTCATTAATGAAAAAACTGGGTAACAACTTTTAAAGATAAGGTAAACTAGGGTGGCCAAGCCTACGGTGCCACAACATTACATCAGTGCTAGAATCAGAAACAAAGACAGAATCATTCTCTACAAAGGTTGCTTGAGACTTCACATTCTCAAAGTAGTAAATTCCTCCTTCATCTCTAGCACTACCAATAGTCCTCCCCAAACCCTGTTCCTGAAAAACACAATTGTGAATTGAGAACGTCACATGATAGTTGAGATCAAAAGTCAATTTACTGATAGAAATAAGATTGCAAGCTAAAGTAGGCACATGTATATCAGAAGTCAACATAATATTCTGAGAGTTTAACCGATTCTTTCCCAGCAATTTGTGTGAAACTACCATCTGCTAGTTTTACCCGTGAGGTCTCATAGCATGGGTCTAAGAACAAAACCATGTTGGATTACCTATCATGTGATCATACGCACTAGAATCAAGTATCCAACGAGGGCTATTGTGGACATGAAGAGTCGTACCTTGTTAGGCTATAAGGCTAGTGGAGGTGCAAGGTTGAGAGCTAGAGGACTAATGTAAGAACTTTTTGAATTGATCATATTGGGATAGAGGAATGGTGATGCCACCAAAGTCACCTGTGGTGTGACGTTCTTCAGATTTGCCTTCAACAGAAACCTGATAAGCTCGACCTTTATTAGACCCCTTCGGCTTCCAATTAGCTGGTTTGCCATAAATGTCCAAACATTTTTCACGTGTGACCAACCTTGTTGCAGTGATTGCACCAAGGACGATCATCCCGTCCAGAGTCGCTAGCAGAAGAAAGTGATGAAGCCATAAACACAAGGATGAAGACAAAAAAAACACCCACAAATGAAAGTACCCAGAACAATGATTTGACCCCCAAGACAGATAGAGGAGGCGACGACAGTGTGTTCTGGAGAATCGCGGGGCAAACGGAGGTCTAGAAGGCAGCGTGTGGGCTACACGCGCCGGAGGATTGTTGTGCGTGTGACGGCACGTGGCAGCGCATGGGGCTGATTCTGCTCGGATTTCTGTGCTGATTCGACTAGTGCCCTCGGTTTAATGATCGGAACCTTGCAGCTGATTATTTCGGCTAAAACAGTAGGGTCTTTTTTTTTAATTTAAAAAATGGGGAAAGTACATAGACAACGAGAAACAAGTTTCGACCTTGGCTAAAGGTTAGGAATGAAAACCTGCTCTGATAACATCTTAGAATGTGGGATTTTGGCTTAACTGAACCCCAAAAGTTAGCCCATCGGGTGAGGGTTGTCCCCAACTTATATATTTTATATTGGCCTTATCTCCAGCCAATGTGGGACTTGAGTTTTTTCCAATACACCCCCTCACGCCCAATGCTTTTAGGCTTGGTGCGTGGATGACATGGTGGGTGGCCTATTTAATGGATCTAGGATAGGCTCTGATACCATGTGTGATTTTCATATATTTCCACTAAAGGGAATGATTACAATTTATACAAGTAATCAAAGAGTAAAAAAGGAAACTATCTAATCACAAAATCAATCCTAATAAAAAGGAAATAATGGAAACAAATAAACTTATGGTATTCCTAATAATTAGCCACTAACATTCCTTGATTTTCTACACCAATGAAGGCACCTAACACTTCAAACTGAACATAACACTAAATGCATTTCTGCATCCCTAACCAGATTTCTCCATGCATTCACTTGATCCTCTAACCAATGAAAAATAAACCTATTAGTAGCATGTTTAAATTAGTCACAAGTAGATTTGACACATTGCCTTTCCATTTTATCTTTATGTGGATGATCATTACTTTTATGATCAAAATCCTTAAACCAAAGTTCCATGTAGTTTATGTATATTAAGTACAACATTCACAAGAACAGCATAGAACCAAAAAGTGATACCCTTTAGCTGTTTCACGATCCCTTTAAGTATACTTTCTTCCTTTTTCAATTTTGAAAGTTCTGCCTCATCCTTCTCCATAGCTACTTTAGCTTGTTCAATTTCTTGCTTTCGCAATTTGACGCCCTCTTCATAAGTGGCAATCTTTTTTTCCAGTCTATCTCGAGCGACTTTACCAGCCTCCCAGCAGGTATTTGGACACTTTACTTGACCATCATATTCATCAGTTCCATCACAGCAATCTACAGATTATGGCAGGAAAGCAAAACAAATTACTTCAGAGCTAACAAAACTCACAAGTCTGCAAATAATCCAAACTACAGACAAGTAATGTATTGGATAACAGCACTTTAACTTTATAACACAGACAATTTGAATGCCATTATTTAAAAGAAAGGAAAACACTTTCAGAAATGATGTGCAAATGCACAATGTTAGTGAAAAGGATCAAAACATAAAGTGCACTCTCCATACTCATCAATTTTGTTAAATGGTAACAGAACTTAGAATCCATATTGAACTTATAAAATATAGAAGGCATAACTGTAATGACAATGTCCAAAAATATTCCACCTAGATCAAGTGCCAGCATTAATCCACCAGCTTCTCCAATCACTATGCCACATATCTATATCATAAACCCCACGAATAATACCAGTGAGAGTAACAAGATAAAACAAAAGCATTCCCGTAAGTTCAAAACATGTCCACCAGATCCAAAATGTTTAGCTTATATATCAAATGGAACACTGAAAAGTAATAAATAAATGCATAATCATAGTCAACACATCCTTCTAAATCTGTACTAATAGGACCTTGTCCATGCATATCTATCCAGTGAGGATATTCTTCTTCTTTCAATTGCCCCCTTTTTTCGTTGTTTCAATTTTTCAGCTAACCACTCATTCTAACCATACCATAGGAATTACACAATGCAATCATAAAAATTAAAAAGATAAACACGTCACGCTCACCGCAAATTCCATCGTTCACTCTAGATGAAAACAAGTAAACAGGAGAATGTCCTGCATTCCGACAATAAAATTTTCCACCCGGACATGCCGATGTACCTGCCCCCAACAGACACACACACACAAAGAATTTCAGGAACAGCAAATGATCCAATATGAAACAAATAAAATAAACAATATCTTCTTAATTAATTAATTAATAATTAAAAAAAAACCAGGTTCATCGGTGCCATCAGCGCAATCGCAGAAATCGTCATTGAGCTGCGCCTTGGTGAATTTTCCGGATCCATCTTTACACCTTATTACATCGGAAGCCTTGTAATACTTGCCATCTGCGAGAAATAGCAACGCGCATTTCTTCAATTGAAATATAAACAATCACAAAACTGTCAAGATATAAACAAAATTATAAACGATACTAATAAATGTTGCGTGGAGCTAAGGGGAGACGTACCTTCGGGGGAGATTCCGAGGAACGGGTCTTTGGGTTTGGAAGAAGATGAAAACGGCGCGCACAACACCAGAAGCAGAGCAATGAGCAGCTTCATGTGGCAGAGGAAGAAGGTGAATTGAAAATTGAAAACGGGAACAATAATAATAATAATAATAGTAGTAGTAGTAATGAGTGAGGAGTTAGATCAAGGTGAAGTTTTTGAAAACTGAAAATTGCGTTATCAGGAGATCAGGAGTGGCGTGTGATTGGAGTGTGTAAATGTACATGACTTTCAACGAATATTTAACACGTATTTAAAATTTGAACTAAATATTGATTAAATTAAAATAATTTTTATTGATTCACGTGCTCTGGTTTCGACCCCATCGTTTAATTGTGCATGTATATGTCCAGTTTAGTAGAAATTAGAGAAATAGAATAAATGAAAATAAAAAAATAAGAAAAAACATGTGAAAATAAAAGTAGAAGAAGCGATGGTATATAAGTAATTTAAAATTTCATGCTTTTTTAAGGATAAAATAGTAATTTTATGTAGATTTTCATCCTATAAAAATTGTAACTTTTTCATTCTTTTAAGGATAAAAGTATAATTATATAAGTTTTTATATTATAATTATATTTATAATTTTATATTTAAAAATAAATAAATTTTTAATTAAATCATGATATATAAAATTTATATTTTTGTATTTTATATTTCTCGTTTGTAATTAAATTATGTTCAGCAATTATATTTTAATTAGGTTCTAATTCTTTTATTAATTAAAAAATTTGTTTAACTGTTCAGTAAATAATTTTTTTAATAGTTTATAACGTTTTTTGAAATATTACTTTTAAAATATTAGATTCTAACACTTTTATACTTTTTTTCATTTTTATTCTCAATATATTCATCTAATTTAGTAGTTACTCTTTTTAAATAAACCATGATTATATTTTTTATATTCTTAGTCTTGAAAATTTAGACTTTCTTCAAGTGCTTCCAAAATAATCTCCTTCGTCTGAAATGTCTCTACAATCTTGGTGTGATCCCAAGGAAGAACAACATTGAGGGTATAGATGAGACCTATGAACTATTGAAGATCCAAGGAAGCAGAGAAAGACATTTTAGCATACTTAACCTCTCTACTTTTCTAGACAGTGGCACCAGGTGAATACACCTTCTGTAGGTCAATGCTCGAAGATCAGACTCTTAGGATTGGGAGCAACAGTCTGTCTTAAAGGGAACTCCCTGCTAACAGGTTCCCTATCTCCATATATGCCAAGTGTGTACTCTTCTTCTTCAGGCAAAGTATCGCAAGATGGATAAGAGAAAGAGTCAATATCTAAAAAAACCTACCTTCCAGAGCTTGATAAGATTTATCTTCTCCAGCTCTATTTTTTACATCTCTGGATAAAGAGTGTGAGTCTCGATGTCATTTTTTCCCTTCCAGACTTTGTAGCAAGTCTACTACTCCATAACTTTGTATACTTTGAAACCATGATACAATATGGTGTGAAGATTGGGATGCACTTGAATATCTGGTTGAGTCTAGACTGGTGGTCTTGAAGGCAAGATCCATGTTGTTCATCCTCAATTCACTAATGTATTCTACCTCAGCTCCCGCATGGTTACAGATTCTAAACTACTTGTCTGATAACCTGCCCTTGGACATACCGACACAACGAATCAACATTAATGGTTAAGAATTTGCAAGACTTAACCAAGATTATTTTATCCCGAGAGATAACCTCAATTAAGTATTTGGTTCATGTTCGGATTTCAACAAGGCTCGCCAAAGCGCAAGTCAATTCCTGAATTATCTATAAGATGACCAATGAAATAAAAGCATTAAGTAGGAAACAAATAAAGAACTCAAGATGAAGTATTAAATTGATGAAATTAAAATGAAACAAGGTTTATCCTTTCCTCTCCTAGGTGAAAAGAATTACACTCATAAAAATAATACAATGAAACCTAGAGTGTCTAATGGAATAATGGAGGCGACTAGTAGGTGAAAGTCTAAAATATAATTCTAAGAACTGCTCGGGACTTCTACATTGTTACAATGGATGTCTAGTCTCCTATTTATAGAATTATAGTTGGGTTTAATTAAGGAGATAATCACAAAAAATTACAAACAAATAATATCTCTAATTAATTCAAGTAATTATCTACTTCTTTAGCTGATTTATCCTTGAAAAATATCTTGCTCTTGATTTTCCTAGCTTTTATCTTCAATTTTTGCAATTTCTCCTTCCAAAACTTTCTGCTGATTTTGGGCCTCTGAAGCTCTTGCCATAATGACCTGGTTTTGCTGAAAAACTATCAAAAATTAATTAAAAGATAAAATTCTACCTAAGACTAAGTAAAAATGAATTTAAATCTAATTTGATTCAAAACAAGGTCTAAATTTAACTAAATGTCAAATAAATGTCACAAAATCCATATGAAAAATTGGTAAATTTGACGTTTATCAACAACATACCAAAAGTAGCAAGGTTCTTTTTCACTTTGGGTTGAACTTGTTCTTGAAGACCTGCATCCAGTAGAAGAAGATGATGTCAAGAATATTCACCTCTCTCCTACCATGACTTTGTACATGCAAAATCTATCCATGTCACTTACATAGTCTTGTGACCCCAATCTAGGCATCACCATGTTGAAAAGGAAACTATGGATTAATTTGAACATGTAGGTTAGATCTGCTATTCTGAGAAAGCTGATCATTGCCTTCTTATCATCTGTCATAGGTCATGGAGTACCATAAAGCATGATATTCACAGTCTTTTGAGTTATCTCCTTCTCTTAGTCTTTTTCAAAGATTAGACCTTCTTTAGCACAGCTAGACGCAATAGCGATGGTTGTTGGCAAGATCACCACTTCTTTCCCTTTGACGGTGCCTCTGATGCTGACACCATTTGCCTTATACTTCCGCAGAACATGGAATACGAACCATAGTGCCATGAACTAAAGTTCTCAAGAAAGCTAGGCTACCTAAAACGATAAAAAAGAAACGTTTGATGAGGAAAAACCTATTCTTCAAGGGTTTGGAAGTCCACCCAACGTCCAGGATGAAAGAGTTCAAAGGAAAGACATTTTTCCCTCTTCTTCAGAGTTGAATACTAGAATCACAGCAGCATCACTCTTTCTTGGTGCCATTATTTCAAAAATATGAAAACGATTTGTAAAAAAGATAAGATTTTTCAGAGTTTGAGTTCTCAGACACAAGCAATCTCACAAATAGTTATGGGAGTTCAAAATTTCAAAAAGAATCTCTTGAATGTCTGCCCTAGCCTTTTATATGTTTGAAAAGAACACAATAACAGTTCAAATCGCATTCAATTTTTTTCGAAAACTATTTTTCAATCATGGAGAAAAGGACAGTGCATATCTTTCAATAGAAGACAAAAGGTTATTATCTTTATGAACACACTTCTTTTTTTGTCTGTTCTTGAACACACGTTAGATCTAACATATAATAGAAAGACTTTAAGATGATGCTATCGTCTGAAACAGAGTAGCACATCTCATCAATCTGATAAACTAATCATATTTAAATGTCCCTTTATACTGACAAAATGATCTTTAGAGAAAGGCTTAGTAAAGATATTAACTCATTGATGATCTATATTTGCAACCTTTATATCAAAAACACCTTTTTGTACATAACCACAAATAAAATGATTTCAAATTATTTAGCCTTTGAATGTTGTATAGGGTTTTTAGACAGATTGATTGCACTAGTGTTGTCACAATACTTGTATATTGTTCTTAAAATTAGAGTGATCCTCTAATTGATACTTTACCCATAAAAGTTGTGCACAACAGCTTGCAACAGACACATATCAACTTCTGTTGTGAATAAAGAGACGAAGTTCTACTTCTTACTTGCCCAAGAGATCAGCCAAGGTCCAATATAATGGCATCCACCATTTGTACTTTTTTGTTCAACTCTGTCTTTGCATAGTATGCATCATAGTAACCTACCAACCTGAAATCTTGCTTCTTCTTATAGAACAAACTTTAGTTAGTAGTACCTACTAGATAACGTAAGATCCTCTTAACATCTTTAAGATGAGACTCTCAATGATTAGACTGAAATCTATCACACAGACATAAACTATACATAATATCAAGTCTACTAACACTCAGATATAGAAGTGAGCTAATCATACTTTTGTAGATCATTTAATCTACTAATTTACCTTATTCATCTCTGCTCAGAAGATTGGAAGCGGACATAGGTATTTTCATTGGTTTGGCACCATCCATCTTGAACTTCTTCAGAAGCTTTTTAGTATCTTTTGGCTGATGTATGTATATTCCTTTACTATTTTGCTTGATCTAAATCCCATAAAGAACTTAATTTCTCCCATCATGCTCATTTGGAACTCTCTCTTTATTAGATCAGAGAAATCCTTGTACAAAGATTCATTAGTAGCTCCAAAAACGATATCATCAACATAAATTTAAACTATAATGAAAGTTTTGCCGACTTTTCTTATCAAAAGAGTAGTATCCACTTCGCTTCTCATAAAACCATTTTCTAAAAGAAAAGAACTCAGCCTATCATACCAAGAACATGATGCCTATTTAGACCATACATAGCCTTTTTAAGTTTGAAAACAAGGTATGGAAGTGTATGATCTTCAAACCTGGGAGGTTGTTTTACACACACTTATTCTTCCATAAAACCATTTCAAAGAAAGTACTTTTAACATCCATTTGAAAAAGATTTATACTTTTATGAGCAGCAAAGGCAAGCATGATTCTCACTGGTTATAGCCTTGAGTTACTAACTGATAAGTGCCCTATTTTAGAACAAAACAAACTTACAAAACGACACTTATCTTTTGATTTCAATGACTTTGTATATAAATTTGCCCTAAAACCTAGTTAGTTTGTATTTAATACATTGATTGCATGTGTTTTCATACTTTGGAAGATTTGCCCAATCATATTTGGCATTTTGGTAGATTCAAGGAATTCTGAAGCTTCCGAACAAGTAAAGCAAGCAAAAAGGGCTTAAAAGATCAAACTTGGAAGTGTCAAACAACAAAGCAGGCCCAAAAATCATCAAGGCCCAAAGCATTCTTCAGGGTTAAGCTTCTAACTCGCCAAGGCGACCAACTCCAGTGCATTTGGCTCGCCCAGGCGAGCTTCAAGTTCCCAAAAGATAAACGTTAGCTAGCCCAGGTGAGCAAACAATGAACAAATCACTCGCCTGGGCGAGTGAAGCAGGTGGGAGAGGGAAATCTATAAATAGCCACGAATTTTGCAAGCCAAGTCATTCCTTTCTTCATTTCCTTAGTGCTTTAGCTCAATCTTCAGCTCTAGGGAATTAAAATATTGTTAGTAGGTGTTAGGAAAGTGAGAGAAGTAAGGATTATAGGGGAGATTCTGTCGGAACAGAGCGGTGATGAGTTGCTTCACCACTTCTTCTGTTAAGGAAATTCTCTCCATGGTCGCCTAAGCTTCTCTAAGGATTGGATGTAATCTTCTTAACCTTATGTCTTTCTTTTAATATTTATTTATGCATGAATCGTTTCTATTCCTTATTGGTAATTTCATTCTGTCCTTAATGCTTGATTCTAATTGATCACTAGTTTCATGAATTTAATCCTAAGTGAGACTGGAAAGTAATCTTAGGGTTTGAACCGAATGACTTTACTTGTTACGTTACGTTGCTAGGAATAGGGCATAACGTTTCAATTGCATAAAAGCAGGCGATTATGAGTTTAATGCTGGGATATTTATTCGATATGCGAGGGATCAATATTTAGTAAATATTCTTAGGATTCTCAAATGCAAGAAATTGATTTGGGGTAATCTAAAGTGTGCATCAATAAGGGTAGAAAGTGATTTATGCATGGCAAAAGTTAATTGAATATCAAGGGTAAGAAAGATGAAATCCAATCCTCCAATCCTGAAATTAAACTCGGTTTTAATTACTTTCGTAGTTTTCGTATCCATTAGGTTTTATTCTCGTTATTAGTATGTTTAGTTATCACATAACCAAATGAAATTTCGCTTACACTCTTTGTACATAAACTATTAAGCTGTTGAATTTTATTTGAATTAACTAAGTAAACTCAAGTCCCTGTGGAGACGAACTTTATAAATTTTGTAACTTACAACGACAATTGGTACGCTTGCCGAGAGTCTTAACACTAACCTAGCTTTTGTTTCCTACCACCATACCTTGTTCATCCAATTTATTTATGAAAACCTACCATTACAATTTTGTTCTCGAGTGCAGGAACAAGTGTTCAGACATCGTTTATGGCGAACTGGTGGAGTTCTTCTTCCATTGAAATGATCCAATCATCATTTGTCAGAGCTTCATTTATCGTCTTAAGTTCGATTTCAGAAACAAGTGCACAAGACACGAGATCTTTGAATGATGATTTGGTTTTGACTCCTTTTTTCTAATCTCCAATGATATGATCTTAAGGGTGACAATTAACAAATTTCCATTCTTTAGTCTAAGGTTGTTGACTTGATGATTCTCCAGACCGAGGAGGAATTTCATCATATTGTTTTACTTTTCTATCTTAGGTGCAACAGATGGACCAATCTGTATATCTGTAAAATCATCCTCAAGGTCTAATAGTTTCATATTAGTTGTTCAACTGTCATTGAACTTAACATGAATAGATTCTTCCATGACTAAAGTTCTTGATTTGTACACTCTAAAAGCTTTAGATGTGTCAGAATATCCTAGGAAGATACCTTTATCCACCTTTGAATCAAACTTTGCGAGTTGATCTTTGGTGTTAAGGATAAAACATTCACATCCAAATGGATGAAAGTATGAAATGTTGGTCTTCTTCCTCTCCATAGTTTATAAAGAGTCTTTTTAATTAATGGTCTTATCAATATCCTGTTTTGAACATAGCTAGTTGTGTTTACTACTTCTGCCCATAACTGTTTAGGAAGTGAGTTTTCACAAAATATGGTCCTAGTTATTTCTCGTAGAGTTCTATTTTTCCTTTCAAATCCCTATTTTGTTAAGGTCTTCTCGGTGATGATAAGTTATGGAAGACACCATTCTTTTCACAAATGATTTAAACTCATAATTCTCAAACTTAGTTCTATGATAACTTCTGATAAAAGAGATGCAAAAACCTTTTCATTTTGAATTCCCTTATAGAATATCTCAAGACCTTGAAAGACTCATGCTTATGTGCAAACAAGTAAACCTATGTATATATTGAATAGTTATCAACAATGACAAAGTCATATTTCGTTCCTCCCCGACTCAACGTTGTAGTTGGTCCAAACATATCCATGTGCAACAATTGTAACAGTTTGGTGGTGGAAACAACATCTTTAGATTTAAAAGAAATTTTGAGTGTTTTCTCTTGTTGACATGCTTCATAGAGATGATGGGTTTTCCAATAAATCTTAGCAGGGGTGTGTAGAACTGAATGAAACCGAGCGAAAAATAAAATACCAGCCCAAAAATTGAAAATTGTAGAAAAATTGAAGGTCGTTGGTTTGGTTTTTTTCTCGCAAATTGCATAGTTTGGTTTGGTTCGCAGTTTGACACATGAAAAAAAACCAAATTGTATCAAACCACACTTGTTAATGTATTTATATTTTACAGGGCTCATAGTCATATACGACATCCAACTTGCAAGTGAAATGACAACACTTACATTGAGTAAATATAAAGAGCTTATCCATAGAGTCTTTCACTCTTTCCTCTCTCGTAGAAGTGGAATGCTTAACATAAAATCCTAAATTGGAAACTCTCTTGAGGAAGTGCAATGCTTAGAGTCTCTCATCCTTGTGGTGGTGTGGCCATAGTCTCTCTGTCTCCGTCTTCAGTCTCTAGTGATTCTATGCATCTATGCCATTTCCACTTTGTAGTATCTTCGAGTCTTCGTCTACACCGTATTTGGTCTCTGCTTCTGTGAGTCAATCTGGTGTGTCCCTCTCCATCTCTGTCTATAGTCTCCATTCTCTCCTCTCTCGTGGAAGTTGAACTCTGCCTCTATATCATGAATTCGATCTCTTTACGGCGGTGCGGCTAGTGCCATCTCTGTATGTCATAAAATTATCTCAACTCCTTGCATTAGTTTATTTCTGTTTTCCTCACAAAACATTCTACATAAATATTGAGAATACATTGATTCATTTATCATTTATATTAATTGTGATCTATATCTTACCATTGAAATTGTCCTTGTAATTATTCGAAAAATTATTTCATTACTTAGGAAGCTGATTGCAGTTAGGAAGTTGTTTCAAATGTTTGATTTTGCTTGAAACTTAGTGATTTCATTTTGAAATTTCCTTTGGAACCCACCTTAGCATGGGTGGCTTTTACCTATAGACATAGTGTTTTCTTTGACTTATTTTGTTAATACTCATCAGCAGAATTTTCAAACCGCAAAATTGAACCGAATCAAATTGCAAAATATTGGTTTGGTTTGGTTCGGATACATAATCTGAACTAAACCAAACTGAAGCACACATACTTTTCTTGTTTGGTTCAGACTAATTTTACATGAAAAATTTCACTGAAAACACCCTTAAAGCTTAGGCGGTCCTTTCACTAAATCCTTTTTAGAATGTTTTGAAATATGTTTCAAATTGACATGCTCAACTTTTTTGTGCCAAAATCCATCTCTCATCTTATCTAGAAAGTAGATATATTATATTCTGTTTACTTAGACCTATCATGTCAATCTCATACATATTGTTATGTCATCTAGCAGTAAAGATGTCATCTTGTCTTGACTATACATTGGTCTTTGTTGAAGGATACAATATAACCATTGTCGCAAAATTGACTTTTGCTCAATAAGTTATACTTCAGACCTTCAACATATAAGACGTTGTCTCTAGAGCTAAAGAAGGAATACCAATTTTACCTATACCGGTTATTTTTTCCCTTACCCATGCCTCCAAAGGCAATTGTCCTTCCTTCAATTGGCTTTAGGTCGAGGAACATAGATCTTTCCTGTTATGTGTCATGAGCATCCATTGTATAGGTACCAACTTAAATCCTAGCCCTTTCCTACGAAGGATATCTACAATAGGAACAGTTTGAGATGTTGGTGGCAAAATCTATTTGGGTTCATGAGCATTAGTATTCTTAGACATTTGTTTCTTCTTATGGATGCATTTGAACTTGGAATGTCTAGACTTATTATTGAATTCACATTTGTTTGAGACAAAATGTGACTTAGAAGATGATGCTCATTTTTAATCTTGGGCTAGACTTGTCAAGGGGATGTTGATGAAATTTTAAAAGCATTGTCAAGGTGTTAGAGTTTTCCCAAAACTTTCCAAAGTCTTTTGTAAGACAAGCGATCTCCTCTCCCAGTCTTTCAACTGTAGAGGATCTGTTAGTCTTATTGGCCCCTTAGACTTTCTTCCAGAGTCTGGATTTTCTTTTTCATTTTTTATTTAATTTCTTCAGTTTAGTGTTTTCACAAACAAATATTTTGTAATTTTCTTTATACATTTTGCATTGAAGAGAAATCATATGACTATTCTAAAAGATAAAATCATAGGACATATCTTCTTCATCATCTGATGAAGAGCAATAAGAGGTTTTAGATGCATAATAAGTTTTTACCTAAACTTTTTCATTTGTATATGTCATTAGACAGATATTGGCTTGCTTGTCGTTTGAATTGCTACTTTTCTCTTTGTTTGAGTCATCCTAGCGTGCCTTTTTTTTGAGTTGAGGACACTTAGCCTTCATGTGTCTAAGCTTTCTGCATTCGAAGCAAATGATGTCATTGCTTTCCTCCTTGCATTTCTTTTGGAATCTGGTATCTTTCTGTCTAGAGGAATCCTAGAACTTTCCTTTCTTTTTCATCATTTTTTTGAACTTTTTGGACATGAGAGCCACTCCATCATTTATGGATCCCTCAAAACTGTTATCTGAGCTATCCGACTCAGCCACATGTATTTTTAAAGCTTTAGAAGAGCTCTTTTTTTCTTCTTGTTTTGTGTGACTTGTCTAGTTTTGAGGGTAGCAGAGTCTCCCTTAGGCAGATGATTTTAGTTTCGATGGTGAACTTCATGAACTCTTAGAATAACTAACAATTCATTCGATGCTAGAGTTTTCATATTTCTAGCTTCTTGGATAACTGTTGTTTTTGGTTCCCACACCTTGGGAAAGCTGTCTAGAATCTTAAAATTTATCCGACCTTTGGTGAAGATGTGTCCTAGAGCTTTAAGACCATTCTTGAACTCTTCTAAACATGTCATCCATAGATTCTCCTTCTTTCATGGAGAAACTTTTATATTGATTGTTAAATTCAGGGAGAGCTGCTTAAAGCATAAGCAAGATTGATTCAAGTCTAAAGTTTTGAGCTTTCAAACATGCAAAGGACAACTTGGAGATTAATTAGCATAAAATGTAAGAGAAAAGCAATTCTGATGATCCTAAAGCATTGCATTCATTCTAACTCATAAATAGCTTAAAATGGTTTAATAAAAATCACAAGGCTTTCATAAAATGGTTAAGTTTCAAACTTGTTTCAAAGGTTTTTGGAAAAATGGTTTTCTTGTTGTTTTAATCGATTGCAACATGGTAATAATCGATTATTGTATTCTTCACTTATCTTGGAAAAGCTTTCATGAACATTGTAATCGATTATATATCGGATTAATCGATTATTATACCTTTGATTTTTAGAAAACTGCCTTGTTGAAACATTTTAATCGATTACCTATGGGTAATAATCGATTACATGCTTGTATATGTATTTAAAGATTTGCTGGGATAATCGATTACCAGTATACTATAATAGATTACATAGGCTTATCTGAAAACAGTCTCTCACTGCTTTAATCGATTACCATAGATGGTAACCGATTACATGTTGTGTTTAAACTCTAAGTTTTGTACTAGATAATTGATTACCTCGATTAGTAATCGATTACACAGTGTAATTAGAAAGGTTATGGCTCCTGCTTTAATCGATTACCATTTCTAGTAATCGATTACTCTGTTTCTATGACTGATATGTTTTCCTTGTCTAATTGATTACCAAGGTTAGTAATCGATTACATTGTGTATTTTGAAAAATGAATCTCCTGTCTTAATCGATTACAAGACGGAATAATCTATTATTTGTCCCGTTGTAAAATTTCCAGAAAAGCTTATGAACATTTTAATCAATTACATTCTTGGATTAATCAATTACATAAGCAAAATAATCGATCATTAGGCATGTATTAATTGATTAAAGTTGTTACGTTTTTCTGTTATAAATAGGAAATCACTTTGCTTGATTTTGTAATGTTGTATACTGATACTCATTGAGCCAAAACAGTTCTAAAAGCCTTTCTCAATGTTTTCAAAGGATTTTTACATATTTTCTCTATTTCTACATTGATCATGAGATTGTGAGTCAATCTTGAGCAAGATTTCATTCAAGATTAAGGGAAGCTGATTTAATTTGTTAATTCAACCTGTGTTAATCCATCATTTGCATTGTTAATCATTGGATCGTCAGGTTGTTTCTCTCCTTAATCTTTCTGTAATTTTCATTTTGATTTTGGATATAATTTTTTGTCTATTGTAATTGGGATTCTTGCTTGTAAACTAGAGATAGGGTTTCTCTAGAAGTTGTGCTGAGTAGTGTTTTCAGTGGGTTTGTCTCTAAGAATCTAATAGTGTTTTAGATTTCTGTACTTTCTATAGAGTTAATAAAGGGAGACTTTGTAATTACTTGTAAGAACGGAAAATTGCAATAGTGGAACTCCATTCTAGTGTTGAGTGGAAGAAAACTGGATGTAGCTTCATAGTGTTTGAAGTGGACCAGTATAAATCTTTTGTGTATTGATTCTTATCTCTATCTTGATCATATTATGTCAATCTTGATTGTATGACTTTGTTTATCAATTAAAATTTTGAGCTATTGGATACCTTGGGCTGAGCATTTGATTGAATAAGGTTTCTTGGTTTCAAAAGTGATAAAGATCCTAAGGGAAACTCTGATTTTGTCTAAGAAATTTTTTAATTTACCAAGCCTAACCAAATGTTTTGTAAAGAATTTTCTGCAGCTATGCAAAATGAGTTTGAGGTATCTATGATGAGAGAATTAACATTCTTTCTAGGAATTCAAGTTAAACAAATGAAGAATGGAACATTCCTCAATCAATCAAAGTACTGCCTTGAAGTCATCAAGAAGTTTGAAATGGAGAAAAGCAAAGATGCTGCAACTCCAATGGCAACCTCAACATACCTTGATTTAGATGAAAAAAGGAAGAAGGTGGATGAATCCAAATTTAGAGGAATGATTGGTTCTTTACTATATTTGATAGCTAGTAGACCAAATATTATGCTAAGTGTTTACTTGTGTGCAAGATATCAAGCAAATCCAAAAAAGTCTCACCTTACAGCAGTCAAAAGGATCATTAAATACCTCAAAGCAACACCCAAAGTTGGGCTATGGTATCCTAAGGGTGCACCAATAAATATTATTGGATATTCTGATTCTGATTTTGCAGGATGTAAACTTGATAGGAAAAGCACAAGTGGAACTTGTCATCTTTTTGGAAGCTCACTCATATCATGGCATTGCAAGAAACAAGCTTGTATGGTTTTGTCAACTGCTGAAGCTGAATATATCTCAGCTGGGAGTTGCTGTGCACAAAGCCTATGGCTTAAACAACAATTGCAAGATTTTGGAGTTGATCTTAAGGAGATACCACTACTTTGTGACAACACAAGTGCAATAAATATTTCAAAGAATCTTGTCATGCGCTCAAGGACCAAGCACATTGAAATTAGACATCACTTCATAAAAGACCATGTGCAGAAAGGTAACATTAAGATTGACTTCATTGATACAAACAATCAATTGGCTGACATATTCACAAAACCTTTGGCTAGGGACAGGTTTTATGCTTTAAGAAACATGCTAGGTATACTTGATGAATCTAACTTAAACTTGCTTGTTTGATCATGTCTTTTCATGCTTGAATTCAATCCATTACTAAAAACATCACAAAAAAAAAGGTTGTCACAAACTCGAAAAAGCTCTGCTATCTGATATTTTCTCTGTAATAATCGATTACTTGTCGGGATAATCGATTATTTTCATTTAAAGTCATATTATCTATGATTTTTGAACTACTGTAATCGATTACAGCTAAGTGGTAATCGATTATTCTCTTATTTTTGTGAGATTGTTCTTCCTGGAATAATCGATTACGTATCAGGATAATCGATTACAATGAACAACATGCTATTTTCAATTTCAAAGTTCTCCTGGAATAATCGATTACAGGAAAATTGTAATCGATTACCTTTCAGTTTTTTTTTTATTCCAGTTTTTAAAACTTCCTGGAATAATCGATTACACGTCGGGATAATCGATTACATGAGCTCTGATACTTGTTTGGATTTCTATTTTGACTGATATAATTGATTACGAAGGCATATAATCGATTACACATCATCTTCAACCTCTGAATGCTTGTAAAATAATCGATTACCTTACGGGATAATCGATTACTGTGTGTTAATTTTTTTTAAAATGTATGAAATAATCGATTACATTTTATTTTTAATCGATTATTTAAGCTGTTATTTGATTTCTGACAGTTTTTCTGGGTTTGGTAATTGCCCAATCCAATCAATTTTGTATTTAATCATCATTGATTTGTGTTAACTGACTCTAATAGCTATATTTTTGAATAATTTGAACGTTGGTTATTGATTTTTGTCTATAAATACATGCTTTGCATCAATACTTGTCTTTGCACCAATATCTCTATCTTCTCTTGCTCTCTTTCTGTTAGCCCTCTGTATCTATAACTTTTATTTGTGTCCTTGCTCTCTACTCAAAATGTCTACACCAAAACGTATTAGGACTGGTAAGAGAAAAGTAGAGGAGTCTTCATCTAACCCACAGCCTCAATCACCCCCAAATAGGTTGGACATTTGGTTCGACAAAGAATCTGACAAAATGAACTATTTACAGTTCAATGCAACCAAGCCCATTAGTTCACCTAAGTATCTTAGCCTTGATTGGTTCATAAAGGAAGGATTTCTATTTCCTGCCTACCTAGAAGCCCAAGGCCTTAGGCCATTTGTTGAGATGAAGGGAACTTACTACCCTGACTTGGTAAAGGTTTTCTATACCTGTGCCAAAGGGTTTATGAATGGGAACCTCAAGTCTGTTGTCAAGGGAGTTGAGATGGAAATAACTCCTGAAATATGGGAAACAATTGCTGGAGTAGTGTGTGAGGGGGAGAGAAAATTTGAAGAGAACCCTGAGGGTTATAATAAGATGGATACCTATAGAGGTATGCTAACTGACCCCAATATGCAACTAAGGAATAGGTTAGGAACTGACCCAATGACCCCTGAGGATAGGCTGCTCCATTATATCATCACCTATGTCCTCACTCCAAGGGCAACAAACCATGCCCAAGTAATTGATGAAGACCTACAACTTGTATATGGTCTGAAGCATTCCATACCCATGAATTGGGTAATTATCTTTCAAAAGATTATTTTAAAATCCAAAAGGCTTGTCAACTATCCATTTCCTTATCCTGTTCTAGTTTCTAGGTTCATTGATCATTTCAATATTGATGTAACCAATGAGGTGATGGACAACACCAACTCCTCAAACAACCTTATCCAAGAGAAACATCTGTCCAAGCTTGGATTAATAAAAACACCAAATGGATGGGTGATGGCAGGGCAACAACAACAAGTGCTTCCACAAATGCCACAACCTGATCCTGCTGATGCTGGTGATCAAGAGGACACCTCTGAAGACTCAAGGGAACCTGACCAACCTATCTATACTCAATTTGAGTCCCTCATGCTGGAAAAGATGAATGGGCTGCTCAGCATGCATCATGAATTCAGGGCTGAGACTTAAAGCTCTTTTAGGGATATCAATGATAGGCTAGATATTATAGAAGTCACTCTTAAAGTGGATGAATATGAAGATGTTTAGTCTTTGTTTTATTTAGTTTATGAACTCTATTTTTTCTTTGTTATTTTAATGCCTTTTAGTTCTATTTTGTAATCATCTCCCTAATATTAATGAAATGTTATGTTTCTAGTTACTTATATCCGCTGTGCTTTGCCATTTTTTTTACTTTAACAAGCCAAATAGGGGGAGAAAAAATTGATTCTAGTAATGCTCTGCATACACCTTTGTTTGCCCCTGTTTTCGTGCACATTTTTTGGCTAAAAATTGGTCTGAATGGTTTGTGTAATTTAGGGGAGATAACTGTTAAAAATGATTGCATTAAGTCAATAAATCATGTGAATGAATGCTAAGTAAATCTCAGATGCTTTTAACACTTGTTCTTGCAAAGGTATTGAATTTTTTTTCAGGTTTGAAAAAGCTCAAATAAGTGCTAAGTTGGTCTCTCAAATTAATCTCAAGACTCACTCCTAATAAATTAAATATTTGGCATGTTTAAAGCCAAAAAGGGGGGGATTGTTGAATTCAGGGGGAGCTGCAAAGGACAACGTGGAGATTAATTAGGATAAAATGTAAGAGAAAAGCAATTCTGATGATCCTAAAGCATTGCATTCATTCTAACTCATAAATAACTTAAAATGGTTTAATAAAAATCACAAGGCTTTCATAAAATGGTTAAGTTTCAAACTTGTTTCAAAGGTTTTTGGAAAAATGGTTTTCTTGCTGTTTTAATCGATTACAACATGGTAATAATCGATTATTGTGTTCATCACTTACCTTGGAAAAGCTTTCATGAACATTGTAATCAATTACATATCGGATTAATCGATTATTATACCTTTGATTTTTAGAAAACTGCCTTGTTGAAACATTTTAATCGATTACCTATAGGTAGTAATCAATTACATGCTTGCATATGTATTTAAAGATCTACTGGGATAATCAAGTACCAGTATACTGTAATCGATTACATAGGCTTATCTGAAAATAGCCTCTCCCTGCTTTAATCGATTACCATAGATGGTAACCGATTACATGTTGTGTTTAAACTCTAAGTTTTGTACTAGATAATCGATTACCTCGATTAGTAATCGATTACACAGTGTAATTAGAAAGGTTCTGCTTTAATCGATTACAATTTCTAATAATCGATTACTTTGTTTCTATGATATGTTTTCCTGGTCTAATCGATTACCAAGGTTAATAATCGATTATATAGTGTATTTTGAAAAAATGAATCTCCTGTCTTAATCGATTACAAGACGAAATAATCAATTATTTGTCCCATTGTAAAAATTCCAGAAAAGTTTATGAACATTTTAATCAATTACATTCTTGGATTAAATCAATTACATAAGCAAAATAATCGATTATTAGGCGCGTATTAATCGATTAAAGCTGTTACATTTTTCTGTTATAAATAGGAAATCACTTTGCTTGATTTTGTAACGTTGTATACTGATACCCTCGAGCCAAAACAGTTCTAAAAGCCTTTCTCAGTTTTTTCAAAGGATTTTTACATGCTTGCTCTATTTCTACATTGATCATGAGATTGTGAGTCAATCTTGAGCAAGATTTCATTCAAGATTAAGGGAAGCTGATTTAATTTGTTAATTCAACATGTGTTAATCCATCATTTGCATTGTTAATCATTGGATCATCAAGTTGTTTCTCTCCTTAATCTTTCTGTAATTATCATTTTTATTTTGGATATAATTTTTTGTCTATTGTAATTGGGATTCTTGCTTGTAAACTAGAGATAGGATTTCTCTAGGGGTTGTGCTAAGTAGTGTTCTCAGTGGGTTTGTCTCTAAGAATCTAATAATGTTTTAGATTTTTGTACTTTATCTAGAGTTGATAAAGAGAGACTTTGTAATTACTTGTAAGAACAGAAAATTGCAATAGTGGAACTCCATTCTAGTGTTGAGTGGAAGAAAACTGGATGTAGCTTCATAGTGTTTGAAGTGAACCAATATAAATCTTTTGTGTATTGATTTTTTTTATCTCTATCTTGATCATATTCTGTCAATCTTGATTGTATGGCTTTGTTTATCAATTAAAATTTTAAGCTATTGGATACCTTGGGCTGAGCATTTGATTGGACAAGGTTTCTTGGTTTCAAAAGTGATAAAGATCTTAAGGGAAACTCTGATTTTGTCTAAGAAGTTTTTTAATTTACCAAGCCTAACCAATTCACCCCCCCTCTTGGTTAAGTGTGAAGTGTTCCTATATTCTACATTGATGTGTTAGAGTTGCAATCTTTCTAAGTTGAACATCTTCTGTTCCTTCATAGTTGATGCTTAGTGAGTCTCAAATCTCTTTGGTTGTCTTAAGTCTGCATATCTTGTTGTACTAATTCCTTGATAGAACGCATGTTAGAGTATAACGAGATTTTGTGTTTAGCTCCATCATGGGAAGGTCTACATCTGTCCATTCTACTTCAGGTCTGGGAATGGGTATATCTCCATTTGTCATGATTAGCTAGAGTCTGTGGTGGTTGGACTTGATGTACATTTTCATTCTGTTTTACCAATAAGGATATTCCCCTCCTATGAAGCCTGGTGGTCTCGTGAGGGATGCTCCCTTAACAATGAACTCACTGTTGTTGCTGTTATTTGTCATCGGGATCTTTTCCTATAGACATTATCAGGTGCTCAACCCTTAGAGGCTGAACTTTGATACCAATCTGTAAAGGCAATTATCACAAGAAGGGGGGTTGAATTGTGTTTTTCACTAAATTTAAATCCTTTTCGTAAACAACAAAGTTATCTTCTAATGAAGTAAGACTTAAGAAAACAAATATAAGACTGTTGCAAAGTGAATCAGATGATAGTTTAAAATCTTTGTAAAAAAGACACAGTTTTTCAAACACAAAGATCAAATTCAAATCCTAGCTAGTTCAAATAGGAGAAGAGAAAATAATAAGAATAAGACACATGAAATTTATACTGGTTTGTCTCAACCACCGAGACTACGTCTAGTTCTTGGCAAACCACCAAGTTCCACTAACTTCAACAAGTTACAAGTATTTGTCACTACCACTAATGGTTCCTTAACTCAAGCTTTACTCCAAGCTTGTTACAACCAGTATTCTTTGCCCTACCAAGCCACTGTTGACTTTAACACAAATTAGAAGATTTGTTGGTTTGAGTGCACAATGACTAACACTCTAATGTCTTACAAACGGATAAACAAATTCAACACTTAGTCTTCTCTCTCAAAATGAATAAAGTGTTTTGAGAGCTTTTCTAGACTTTACAAGAATTTACACAAAGAGTTTGTTATACACAAAATTTGAATAAGGAGTGCTTTTGTTCCTTTTTCACGTCTTCAAAACTTCTGGTATTTATAGGTCTCCTTCAATCAAGTATTTGTTGTCTCTAAATCAGACATATTTTCTCTCTTAAACTTGCGTATGAAGAATGTGATTGTTGGGGCATTAATTGCGTGCATTAAATGCACACATTTCATGTTGGGAAATTATTCTTCGTCATTGGTATGTTGAACACTACAGTAGGAAATCACTTTCTTTTGTGTCAAAGCAGGTTTGTGCAATATAACTCTTCTTTTGATGGTGATTGAGGAATTTCAAAACTTGGCTTCATTTATTCTTCATAGGATTTGATAAAACCTAGGAGAATGTGTCTACAAAACAGATCTCAGACCCAAAATATTAAATGAAGTCTCAAATGCCAACTCTAATGTCGTATCGGATCATTGTTACCATTTGAAACATCAGACACAAACTTTGTGGATATTGCATTAGACACAAACATTGTGGATAGCGCATTAGACACAACTTTTAACCTTTGTATTTGTTTATATATAATCAAAATAATTAAGGGTCCTGATTCGTCTTAAGACATAAATGTCTTTTGACTTAACACATAGCAACATCCAAACCCACCAATTTATCCGTATATGCCATAGACACCGTAGGAACAAGTCCTTCTTCCCCCGGGATTTTGACCTTAGTGCTCCTGTCTCTGAGGTTCTTCTCCTCTGTTGACACTGTGGTTGTGCCTCCTAAACCACTACTAGACCCTTTGAGTCCTTCAGAGACCCTAAAACTTGCACTCATGACTGTGCGTTCTTTTTTTTCCTTGGTGTCTTATATAATTATCTTGTTCATCACTTGTTTATATTTAATTGTTTGTTTATTGTGTATTATATAAAAATTAAAATTTTCATGTTACTTTGATATGTTTCTACTTAATATGTTCCTTAAATGATAAAAATACTATAAAATAAAATATATATTTATTTTATTATACAAAATTTTCATAATACATTGTATAATGATGAGAGTTGAGAGATATTAATAATTTAATGTTTATAAGAGAGGAGAGAAGAGTCTAGAAATTTATTGCTAATAGACATAGAGAGAAGATAGGAGAGAAGAAAGATGAGAGATAAATGATTATTTTAAAATTGAATCATAAATTATTATAATATCTTTAAATCAAACTTATTAACATAAAAGAATTTATTGATATTTTTTCAAATATTTACAATGTTTTGGTTGTTAATACACTCATAATAAAAAAATGGTGTGGGGAATTAAAATGGTGTGTGGATTACCATTCCCCTACGTACATAATATTTATTATAATGTTTACATTTAACTTAATTTTGCCTATAGGAATATAATATATATATTTATTTATCATTTACCATAACTACTAGTATATATCAGTTAAGAATGTGTCAGATAGTTGCAATTATCTTCGGTTGCAATGGAGGGAGCCTTGCTGCCTGTGTGTCATTCCCCTTCTTCTTCCTCTGCAGCTCCTAAGCCCAGAATCCCCATTCCTCAACGCTCTTCTTTCCCTTCTTCACTACCAACTAGGCATGGCAACGGGGGTGGTCGGGGACGGTTTTTGCCTATCCCACCCCCGCCCCCGCCCCTAAAATCCACCCCCGCCCCCGCCCCCAAAAACCAACGGGGCTGAAATATTGCCCCCGCCCCCGCCCCCGCCCGGAGGCGGTTTTCCCCGCCCCCGCCCTGCACCCAACTACACTTAAAAATTAAATTTTAAACAAAATTTATAACATGGATTTTCCTTGCCAATCATAAATATAATAATTAAAAAAACCTTGTAGTTCACGTTTTGGCAAAAGGAGAGGAACAATAACTTTAGCAACTAATAGCCTAATCTTTAGCAACAAGATAAAATATGTTTAGCAACAAAATAAAATAACATAA
>PYAF01004326.1:1590727-1614728 GCA_007407185.1 Glycine tomentella | reverse complement strand
TTAACTTAGGGTTCTTTTTTTTCTCCTTATATATACATAAGGGCATTTTTGTAAATTCAAGTATGGCGGGGCGGGTTCGGGTTCGGGTGCGGGGCGGATATCAGTGATACCAGACCCGCCCCCGCCCCCGCCATTTCTTAACGGGGAAAACCCGAACCCGAACCCGAACCCGGTCAACGCGGTTTTTCTCCGTCAAAATAGGGGCGGGTTCGGTTCGGTCACTGCGGGGTCGGATTCCGTTGCCATGCCTACTACCAACCCATCTCTCCCTCCCCCAAAACGCAGCGTTTTCCCTTCGCACCTCTCTCCGCACTTCCACCTTCGCACTCGCGCAACACGAAGCTCCCGTTCTGAACAAACCCGACAACAACAGCTCTTCTCCAGCTCTGCCCAAAATCGACAAGACCGGCCGCTTCTGCAGCCCCCGCGCCGCCAGAGAACTCGCACTGTAAGTTCCTTTTCTTTTTTTATCTGTCAATGTTAGTATATTAGTACGGATTCAAAGTTGGGACCCACTAATATAGTAATATTAGTGGGAACTTTCAGAGTTTGAACTCACGACCTCTTCTCCCTTTAACCCTTAAACTCCCATTCACAATCACCAACATAACCTTATAACTCCTATTAACACTGTAAGTATAAATATCTCCGTTCCACTCTTAACACAAATTTATTAGACTTGTTACTATGGTTTGTGACAAGAGTCTTTTGTGCAGCTCGATATAATCTATGCCGCGTGCTTGGAGGGGATGGACCCGGTTCGGCTCTTCGAGAAACGGATGAATGCGCGGCGAGGTAACGGTTCAGCTTTGGTGTGAATTGTGGTTACTGGTTGGTTAGTTTAGGCTTGTGTTGTGTTTAATTGGATGTGTTTGTTTCAGAAGCTGGGTATAAATTTAATGAGGAAAAGTTGTTGGAGTATAATCATATGAGTTTCGGAGGGCCGCCTGTTACTGTTGGATCGGACGAAGAAGCAAATGAGCTTCTGCGGCACATTGAAGAAGAGTCTGCCATTGGTAACATAACAAAAAAATTATAGATCCAGAATCTCTCACTTTTTTCTTCTTTGTTTTATATAAAATAAGTTGGTAAAGATGCTTGGATTGTGTTAGAAAGTTCAATGTCTCTATTTTGCTTTTCTTTTACTTTAACCTTTGCAACATTTTTAAAAAAGAAATAAAATCAACTGGATTTGCCACTGCTTCATGATATTGTGTATGCATAATTGTATGTATATACATATTTGTTATAATTTGTGTATGTATACACATACGTATGTCGAGTAGTCTTTTTTCACATTGTTGATTTGATGTCTCCTCTGCACTGCACACTTTTGTGACTTATAAATATGATCGTTCGATTTGATTTGTTGGTCAAATTGCAGTTTAAGCAGTCGTTGGAGATGAAAGTCAATTTTTTTTAGTCTTTATTTTGTGTTTCTCTTGCTACCTAGGATTGAAAGTAAGCATAGGTAGAATTTTTTTTGACTTTTTTGTGATCGTTTAAGCTTATAAGTTGTAGCATTTGTAAATCAGTAAAGGATAGGAATACAACATCAAACATTTTAGTTTTGTAATCAACAGAACCAGAAATGTGAAATAAGTTTTACTTTGGTTGTCACTGCAACAAGGTTTTGCGTTCTGGTACTGTAAGTTAGCCTTGAAATGGTACTTCTTTATGCTAATAGTATCTTAGAGAAGAGTTTATGTTGTGATTACATTGTAAAGCCCCTTTACAAGTAATATTATGGACACTTAAGCACCAAGTTTTTTTTTTTTTTTTTTTTTTTATTAAATTGTTTCATATTTATGACATTTATTTGGAAGTTTTTAATTCAGGCACCACGTATTACAGGTGAAATCTTTTACTGTTATGCTTAGGCATTGTATTGTGTTACATTCTTTCATATGACTGAAGTCTGTGTTGTAAGTGGCAACTCCGTCACATATGCCCGGAGAAACTTTTAATGGGTTGTAAAGCATTTATTATCTGTGCAATTTTCTGTTGTTGCTTTCATCTCTAAAATATAATATGTTATGTTCTGCATGGCAGAAGCAGAAGTCCTCACAGCTCCTCCAAAGCTGGTATACAACACACTGATTTTGAGGTAAATGTAGACACTTTACATATAATTCATACTTCAAATTTATACTGGTAGCTAGCTAAAGATAGTCATTTCATGCCCCCACCCCCTCCCAAACACATACAAGCTGCAAGACTGAGTGCTTTTGTGTGTGCGAAGGTTTTGAGCAAAGATAATAATCTAACACCATGCTTTATCTGCAGATTCACCAAGAAACTATTGGTTGCAGTCAGGGATACATGGGACAGTCATGTCCGGGTCATTAACAAAATCGTCCCACAAAATTGGAAGGTATGATAATTGATAAATTCTGTAGTTTTCGTACTCAATTTATTATTTATTATCTCCCCCTTGCAAATTCATGAACCGTGGACACAATTTCTTCTTATAGTTGAAAGGCTTATATGTTATTAATGGTGGCAATATTGATCAATTGTTTGTTATACGAAGTTGAACCTCCCTGTAAAAGGGCAAATAGATAAAGTCAATGTTGAAACTTGTTTGGCCCCTGCTATATTTGTCATCTTAGCAACAACCCAATAGTTGAATACAAAGGCAGAAAATGTCTATATGAGAAGAGCAATGAGAAGAATAAAATATCTAATGCAAAAATAGTTAAACCTATGCTTACAAATTCAGAGAGACATGGCTTCCTTTTATGCTTCTTTTTTCATATATCTCTCCCATCTCCAATTTTTACACGTAATGATGTATTTGTAATGTTGTGCTATTTTTGCTTTGTTCTTCTTCCCTCCATTTTCTGGTTATATGATTTGTTTGTGTGCAGCAAAAGTTTTTGAAGAGATATTTGTTTGTATTTAATTTAAAAAGAAAAAAATATATAAACAAGTAAAAGTTGTGTAATACATAATTTGGACTTGTCTTTGGTTACATCTAAAATCTGCTGGTTTCCCATTACTGATATTATTAGGTATCAATGACCTGTTGATGTAGAATGATAAACCTAGAATACTCTTCTAGGGCATGTAATATAACACCCTGAAGAAAGGAAATCTTAATACTTTATATTATTATGCAAAAAAAAAAAGTTTATCAAAGTTTACACCGACGATCTATTTAACATAACTTTATTTCCTAATAAAATAACCCTACTGTATACTGGAGTAAGATAATCCAAAAGAGGATAAAATCCCTAAATAACAAATCATGAAACCTAATTTAAAAATTAAAATCTTAAAACAATTTATATCATTATCACCTTTATTGAGAGTGTTATAAATGTTGTGAGATTTCACATCGATTATGGAGGTGTTGAACTGTTAGTATTGATCATGTTGGAAACAGAAATAATATTTACTATTTACTGTTGTATTGGAAGTATTGAAATCATTAAGCAGTCAATGTTGGAAACAACAAACAATAGGAGAGGAGTTAATGGAGCGTTGGAAATTTAAGATCATAGGCCAATAGTTTCATTCCTATTTGTAATCGTGGGAGGGTTAGATATGAAAACATTCTTGGGACTTTGCCGAATAGCTTAATCTTTTCGGAGAGTTTGATCTTTTTCATAGGGAAAATTACTGGTCAATGGCTGGGGTTTATTTATGGGAGATGGCATCTTTTTCCGTTTATACTCCATCCTTCCCCTGTTTCATTTAATATACAGAACGTGAAATTCCTCCTATTGAAAGGCAAGTAAGCTGTTACCCTGGGCAGATTACTATTTTTTTGGATCCTAGATTATTATCATTTTCATTTGATCACTTAGTTTATTTGCTCATCGCTGCTAAATGCTTCTCATTTTTACAGTATCTTGGTGTGTTTTATACATGAATTTAGAAACCTTGCATATCATCTGTTGCACAACCATTATTAAGTTTGGTGTATCTCAATTTATCTGTCTTTCATTGTCAAGTTGAAGTTAGCATAGCTTTTTATTTTTATTGGTTTGATAATCTTTTGATGATGTTTATTGTATCTACTTCTGTTTATGTACAATTTCAACTTTGCTTCTTTTTATTTCTATCCCTTCTGTGGTTTCAGCAGCAGATTTGTGAATTCATGTCTGGCTTTTAATAACTTATTTCTGTTTCATTCCTTGCACACGTATTATACTAATTTTTAAAGATCCCTTTGTTTGCTAATGCTCATAGTAGTTTGCATCTTATCTATTGATAATTTCAGAATGGACCAGATGGGAAGATTTTAGAGTTGTCTATTCTTCACTTGGCCATGTCCGAAATGGAAGTGCTAGAAACGAGACACCAAATCATCATTAATGAGGTACATCTTAAGTTTATGTGATGAGATTATCACCAAAATATATTTAAAAGAAATGTTTCAAAATGTTGTACTTTTAAATTTACCAAGATTTTGGCAGTGTTTTCTCTATAATTAAATAATTTTTTGTATTTTGTTTATGATAACATGCTTATTTTTAAAACTGAATTCTCTCTTGTAATTTAAACTTTCTATTTTATCTTTAGATTAATTTTATATACATACTAGTGTTATATATCCATGTCATGTCTTGTTATGCTTAGAATTTTATCATATTCGCGTCTCATTGTTATATAAAAAATGTTTATCTTGTATGGTATAGTTTTCACATAAACACCAAAATAACTCAATATATATTATTGTTTTGAAGGCGGTAGATCTTGCTAAACGGTTTTGTGATGGAGCAGCCCCTCGCATCATTAACGGCTGTCTCCGCACATTTTTCCGAGAACTGGAGCTTGAAGCATCCAATAACCGGATTTAGTTGAGCTCCATGTACATTGTCAGATTGTCTACACGTTGTAGTCCTTGGGTCGTTGAAAAGGTTGACATGCATTTCAGGAAATATCACCAATGGTGGTTTGATAATTTGCATATTGACCTGCAGGCAAGGCCTGAGTTAGGAATCGTGTTGTTTGAAACTGGTAGATAGTTATTATGACATTTTGTTTTTACAGCAGTTATGACATTTCAATATTGTAATCGTGTATATGTATGTTATATTTTATGTATGTTAGCTCGTGGGATTTGTAATAAATTTTGTTCAAGTTAAAGAACTTTTGAAATTTAATTTAATTAAGTACTTTTGAAACATGGTACAATTAAAATTTGTTATTTCACACTCTTTCTGTTTCTCAACAAACAGCACCTCAGACAATACACTCACTTTATGTTCATCCATTCACACCTCGCTTTCTCCATAACAGAATATCATGCGGAACACTCAACTCACTCTCGAATATGAGTTCCCGCGTGCTCTTCTCTCTCTCTCACACAGTCCTACTATTGTTTTATCTTTAGTTTCACTCTTATTTTGTTTGTGATATTATTCATTTGCTTATGGAAGCTCCATGATTGTGACTCTTTCTGCCAACTACTTTTTCGTTTGCTCTACTTGTTCACTCCTCATTTTGGTTTGCCTTTTTTTCTGATGTGTTTAGATCAGTTGACACGTCTTATTTTTCAGTGCTTGTTGAGCTTAACATGATTTTTCTTTTCTTTTACCCTTTGTCAAATTGATGGACTAATGCAATACATAGGGGCCATAGGCTGGTGTATCCGAGGCTAAGGCTATAAACTTAGTGTCTTTTTCTTATTTTCTTTTGCGTTACTAGGTCTATGCCTTTTCATCTAAACAAAAAATAAAGTGAAGAGTTATTTGTCTAATTGATGGTTTAACCAAGTTAAATATATGGGCATGGTACATCTTTTTTTTTTTTATTTGTACACACTGTTTTAGTATTGTACTGTTGCGTGTTGTACTCCATCATCATTGTTTCCTTGGCTTTTCGCACCATATTCCTATACCAAAAATATATGTTTAGCTATTGTGTTATATCTTGATGTTTTCATCGAAAGTCAAACACTCAAGGCAACAACAAAAAAATTCTATTTATGTGAATTATTGTTGTCAACTTGTAATACAAATGAGTAGCACAACAAAACTTAACCACCATCCTTGAGAGTCTGCATAATGCAACATTAGATACAACCTATATTAATTCATTTATTTTAATTATATAATTATATAAAGAGCCACGAGCTTCTATAAATACAACTCATATGAATACATCATTTGATAAATCCATTTGAAATAGTAAATACAGAAAAAATAAATTCTAATTATCTCAACCCATGCATCAAATAGCAGCCTAGTTAGAGCAGTACACAATTTCTACTATATCTTATATAAAGTATATAAATAGAATTAGTCTTTGAGTCATGTGTCGCCTTCACAAACTTTGAAATATTAGCAATATCAACAGAGTTTGATCACTAGGCATGATCGTATCTTCACGTATCCATCCAGTGTGTACATACACAGAAAGAAAAGACAAAGGAATGAGAAACATTGATTCCAAACTTATTTACACATTTCTAGGGCAATCTACCAACTCGAGGAAACCTATATTCATCTAGTCTTCTTATGTAATGTCCTTTGTTATAATAATAATCCGTAATAAAATTATCAAAAAAATATAAAATTTTAAAATTATAATAGTTCGAAAATACATCATGTATAGTAAAATAAGTCAGATAAAGAAATATTTACAAAAAGAAAACAATATCCTCAAAATATGGGCAACTAAATTAAATGAATGTTAAAAATATAATGAAAATAGTCGCATTAGACATCTTATTATGAAATATTAACCAAGTTAAAATAAATGTAACTGAAAAAAACTATGTCTTCGAGTCTCCTTAAACTCAACAACTTCTTTCCCATGCTTTACAAACAACACTTATAATAAGATGATAATTTCGATGAATAAAGCAACTAAAAAGGAGTTCGCAAATAGTGTTGTTCTCCGCCGGTCATTAAAAAAATTAACTATGGTATCCATAATGAATTAAAAATAAGATATTATATATATATATATATACTCCAATAAAAATCAAATTGAAGACAATCACACTTTATTTCTATAACATAATAAATAAAAATATTAAAATAAACATCAATTTCTCAATGTATTCAAATACATATTACAAACACAGCTCAATGATTCTCAGAGTGGCTAAACTCAACTCTTTGATTTCCGGAATGAGTGTGGATCTCATATCTCATATTCTTCAAAGCGTTTCTAAGCAAATTAATGCAATGAAGTCTCATTGTCTTTCCCATTATATCCAAAATCTTTTCCTCATTCCTGATAGAGATATCTATTGTAAATCTCACTCCATCCCAAATGAAGGTATATCTCATATTAGTTTCTCAATATCATAGTGGCAACACTATATGTACATTATAAAGACAATTTAATTAATAAGAATAATACGACGCAATATATTTATATTATATGTAAAAGCGCGCTATATATGATAACAAACGCAAGACATATATGTAAAGAAGTCTGAGCATACCGTTAAGCCAACGTCCTTTGCCAAGACCGGAAGGTATCAAAATAAGAAAGACTTGCCTTTCTAATAAGTAATTCAATTCAAATTCAGCTTCCATCGATTTTTTATGTTAACTTTTCACGCAGTATGCTGTTTAATTAAGGTTTTCTTTCTTTAAAAGAAAAAAAGGAATCGTTCATTCCATAGACCTTTATTATAGCTTAAAGTAAGCAAAAATTCAATGCATAATTGACAAATTCATAACATAATTAACTTTAGACATGAATCAGGGAATGACATCATCACATTTTTAGTTTCATTGTATATATATGTACAAGTAACAACAAAATATAGCCACAAAGATTCACTCGAAAGGTCCAGGAATAATAATTTACAACAACACATGATATGGTGAATTATACAGAACAAGAACGATTTCATATATTTAGAGATTCAACTCAGTATACCCGCACGACCAGATGTAATTCATCTATAATATTTAAAGCATCATTAATCCAATTCTCTAACAATCATATATTTCAATAACATACCATGATGGGTTTTAAAAAAAGATGTTTTACTCACCTCTTGAAGCAAATAATTGTGTCCTTTATTATTCTTTTTCTTCTCTACCAATTGTGTTGGCAATTTTTTTCGCTTTTTTTCCTTTTCAATCCTTAAGCAACTCACTAATACTAAGAAAGACCATTTTATGTGTGTGACTATAAGAGAATTAATTGTTTATCCTTATATAAAAGTCACACGTAATTTAAAATTTGTTTAATCGATCTTTTTTATCTATTATTTCTATTATCTTTAATTATTATTTTAAAAAACAACCACCACCATTTTCTGTCTCTCTTTTTATATTATTTTTAACTCAAATAATTATACTAACTTCTCTTTAAAAGATTATAAAAATCTATTTTTTCTTTACTAAAAGATCAAATAATCATATATTTAGATAATATTTATTTAAATAATAATTAGGTGGTTTCAGGATGTCACATACCATCTTACCCTTGATTCCATATGGATCCAAACTTCTAGTTTTGAAGTGACTAAGAGCACATACATCTCTACAACACGGTACAAGTCTTCATCTTCCTCATATGATCTCAATTTCTTTCAACTTAGGACATCTACAATCCTTATCTTGATACGTACTCTCGCACCAATGAATAGAATGCTAAGCAGTAGTTAGGGTTGCCTATGCCTATCCATAAAGTGACCTTTTGATATCCAAAAGTCAAGTCTTCCTTCGCCTGATCACACATTCCAAATTTTAGTGTTTTCAATGGACAAACCCTTGAGAGCAATTGATAACATGATGACAAAGGGGACCTAGTCTCACTATTTATTTATAATGCCTTAATGTCTTTAATATGGTCCTCATATTTTCAAACTGTATCATTTTGATCATTTTTTCAATTTTTCATTAGAAACGTTAGTGCTTTATTAACTTTTAAATTAAAAAAAAAACAAAATGATACATTTCAAAAACATAAAGGACCAAAATGAAACTTTTAAAACTTAATGAAAATAACTGCGAAATATAATGGACCAAACGTTACATTAAGCTTTTTAAAATAATTAACTTCATATGGTGGTAGTTAAAAACCTTAACTATCTTTATTTTATTTTAATAAAAATAAACAACTAAAAAAATCATCATCTCCTCCAACCTTTTCAGATCTGAGAAGGTAAAAAAATACAACACCACACAAATCGAACAACGTCAACACATAATCTCGTTGGAATTACAAAAAAATTCTTATACTTGTCATCAGAAAACTGAAACCTTTCATACAACTATGCTATTGGAAACAAAAGCAGGGGAGATCAGAGCAAGAGTTGTCTTCGACAAAAGACAAAAATAAGGCCATAACTCGCCAATTAAATCATATCTGAACAAGGAAGTCACAATGTTGCTCTTTGTGAGGTCTGCGAGCAAGACCTCCAATGTAATGGGCAGTTGAGCCGAGCATGTAGAGGATTTCCCATCCGACATCTACAATCGGGCTAGGCGAAGACAAGTAGCACCAAGAGGGATTGAACAATGCATTTCAATGAAAGATGATTTTCATCAGTCGGACCGGTCAAACCTCATCCACAATCAGGTGTTGTCGGTCTTCTTCTTTGCCTTTGTCAACGCATTGTTACCGGCGGCAATGATGAGATAGTTGGGTGAGGCAAAAATTTTCCTATGTACGGAGGTTGCGGTGGAGACGAAAGTGGGGGTAGAGCTAATTGTCTTTTTGGGTCGGTGGCAAGAGGCAACGCGACGAAAGGAGAAGAAGCCTTTAACCATTGTGATTGGTGAATTTAATTATTATCATTATTAAATGAAGAGAATAATAATAATAATATGAGAGCGAAGGTTGTTATTCATGGTTTCAGATTCATCTTTCTTCATTTACTTAGTGATTTTTAATTTTTTAAATAAAAAAGATAGTGGTAGTTTTTAGTCGTCACTTTGTTAACCTAACTATTTTAAAATTTAAAACATTGATGGACACTAATGTTTCTAATGAAAAATTGAAAAAAAGATCAAAACGATACATTTCGAAAACATAAAGGGCTAGAATGAAACTTTTCAAATAAAATGTACCAAAGCGAAATAACTGCAAAACATAATGGACCAAAAGTGACATTAAACCATTTTAAAATTTAAAAGTTAACAGAACACTAAAATTTCTAACGGAAAATTGTAAAAAGAACCAAAATGATACATTTTAAAAACATAAAGGAGCATAATGAAACTTTTAAAACTTAATGATTAAAGCGAAACATAATGGGGGACAAAAAGTGACATTAAGCCTTTAATTTATTTCAAGATTCAACTACTTTAAGGAATCACTGTAAATTAAGCTTCATCCAATTTTTTTCCCTTTCTTGCAATTTTCGGTTACTAAATAGGAAAACTTCTAAAGCACAAGGTGAATAATTAAAACTAAAGAATTCAAAGTGTAAAAAAAAATCCAATAATTCATTCCACGTTCCACCCACTCTTATTTATTTAAACATAATTCATATAGTTGTTGACTTTTGGTAGGCTGTAATGTACAAAATTGTATAAGTAATATAAAATGAAAAGTTCAAGTATCATTCTTCAAGAGACTTGCATAATATTGAGCAAATTTCATGTAATCACTTATAGTTGTCAAAATGCCCTAGGGATAACCCACTTGGCCTTCCATAATGGCTCCTGGGGGCCTTAGTCCCCTAATGAGGGGCCCATACAATCCCATTTAATATGGAGTCAGGGCTAGGGCTAGCCCATGGGCCATGTTATTTTAAAAAGAGATTTTTTTTCAACTGTCCAAAAGAATATTTTTTTAAATTAGATGGCTAGGGTTAATTTTAGCCGATCTTGTTTAAGGTTATTTTTAGCCGACCTTGACCAAGGTTATTTTCGAACGACCCCGAGGGGAACTTTTTTAACCAACCTCGTCTAGGGTTATTTTTGGTTTATCTCAGCCGAGGCATTTTCGGCTAACCTTGACAGGATTGTTTTTGGCAAACCTAGGCTAGGGCTATTTTTTGTCGACCTTGGTCAAGGTTGTTTTTGGTCAACCTCGACCAAGGCTATTTTGGCTGAACTTGGTGGGGGTCTTTTCGATTGACCTCAACTAGGTTAATTTTTGGTTGAACTCTGCTAAGGTTATTTTTGGTTGTCCTCGGCTTGAGCTATTTTGGTTGACCTCGGCCAGAGCTATTTTTGGTCAATGTTGGTTGAGTTGTTTTTGGTTGAGCTCGGAAAAGACGATTTTTGGCCGACTTCAACCGGGGTTGTTTTCGACTGACCTATCTAGTGTTAATTTTTGGTTGACCTAAATTAGGGTTAATTTATGTTGACCTTAGCCAAACTATTTTTGGATAACATCAGCTCAGGTAGGGTTAATTTTTGGTCGGTCAACCTCGGCCATAGCTATTTTTGGTAGACACCAGATGCGACTATTTTTTATTGATGTCAATAAGGGCTGTTTTTGGCAAACCTTGGTCAAGGCTATTTTTGCTTGACCTTGATCGAGGCTGTTTTCGGCCGACCTCAACAAGGTTTATTTTTGGCCAAACGCATGGTTGACCTTGACTTGAGTATTAAAAAAGTATGTCACTATATTACACTTATGGCCCATAGGCCAGCCCTAGTTTTACGCGCTTTTGGGGCATTTTAGCCCCATGGACTTTTTAATGCAGGCCTTTTGGATGTTGGCCCACATAGGCTAGGGGTTAGGCCGAACCATTTTGACAACTCTATAATCACTAAATAAGCTAAGGAATAACACAAAAAGCAATAAAACATGAAGTTTAGTTTGGTTTTGTAGAACTTAAAATAGAACAAAAGTAAAACAAAGCTAAAATAAATGAGGACTCCAATGAGGGTGAATTGTCGGAGTCAATGTTGTGAAAATCATCCCGGCCCAGTTGGTCGGACCGGTCAGACCAGGAATCAGTGCTATCCCAGGGCCAAGTTTTGGAACCCGGACCGGTGAAATGCTGTCGGCCTTTGCTTGCCTCCTTCACGTTGTCGCCATCGTCGTCACGCCTTCACGCACACCATTTTCGTTGCTTTCCTATGTCGCGTCTACAAAAGTTCATGGAAGGGGTTGAACTTCCTAGAAGAGAAGGCGGAAGAAAATAAGTGCAACAGGTAAGAAGCACTACAAGAAGGAAGGCGCAAAAGGGAAGAGGTCCAGAAGGGAAGAGGCGTAAAAGAGAAGCTAGAGAAAAGAGGCGCAGGATTGCAGGAAGAAGAAACTGAAAAAGCACTGCAGCGAAAAAGAAATATATATAGTTAGGTTTTTTTTTTTCCTTATTTGGGCTTAAAATGGCCCAATCCACAATTTTACTTTGCACCCCTTTTATTACTTTCTGCAATTTCTATTTTATATTTCGAAATTACTTTTCGTTTATTTTGTTTATTAAAAATTAGACTTGTTTTAATTTAATTACTTGCTATTTATACTCTTTTTTATTATTAATACACTTTACTTGTGTTATCAATTTTAATACTTTAATTCTTATTTTGAATTTTTTATTATGGAATTATAGATAATTTTTTTAATCAAATAATGTAATTTATATATGTATATATACTATAATTTAAATTTTTTAATATAGACCGAGTAAAACCGGGCCAATTACTGACCCACCGGTTGGACCACTGACCCACTACCTCGACCGGGTCAATGACAGGCTGGTTTTCATAACTATGGTTGGAGTTAGATTTCACCAAATTTCACTCTCTTCTATAAGAAGCACAACATTCAACTTGAATTTCAATATTAATATCAGTCATATAATGGTATCCTTAGCCCTAATTCCTTAGGTTAAAAGAGTCTAAGTTCCTCCGTTAACCATCAATCTCTTTCACACATTTAACAAAGGTGTTGGATATAGGGGGAGCAACAAAAAGAATGAAGCTTTTGACATAGAAAAATGTTTTGAGCTTTTCACATGCCTTGAAGATTGAAATCCAAAATGAAGTGTATGAGAAGTCAATCTGTTGATCCTTGCATTTGCATGCATATAATCATTTACATGCTTAAGTGTTTTCATCAAAGAATCAAAGCTATTTTGAAAAAGAAGTAAATTTGAAATGTTTTTGGAAAAATACAAACCTTCTGCTTTAATCGATTACAACACAGTATAATCGATTATTTGCTTAAGTTTTAAATCTGGAAAAACATTGAAGAACATTTTAATCGATTACCTATCATTTGTAATCGATTACATAGTCTAATACAAAAGTAATGCTTGTTACTTTAATCGATTACCATAAACAGTAATCGATTACACAAGCTATCTTGAAAATCATGTTTCACTGATTTAATCGATTATCATACTTTGTAATCGATTACATAAGCTTGTTTCTTAAAGAACTTTCACTGCCTTAATCGATTACCAAATATTGTAATCGGTTACACAAGAGGCTTCAGATATAAAACTTCACTGCTTTATCCGATTATAGCTCAGTTTAATCGATTATTTTGTTCATTGTTAAACCCAGAATTCAGCCTTGAACTCTTTAATCGATTAAGTGATAATTTAATCGATTACATGAGTCATTTTAATCGATTATCTGATGCATGTAATCGATTACAGTCTGTTACAAAAAGTTGTTATATATATGTCTAAGGCTTGTCTTAAACTACAACTTGAATACTTCAAAATTTCTTATACACACAAGCCTTCTCAAAGTTCCAAAGTGATTTTCTGGGTTAACTAAAGTCTTGTCCCACTCTTTAATCTTCATGGGTTTTGAATGATTTCTTGGGCAAGAATTCTCAAAGAAGTTTTGGAGAACATGTTCTGAAATCTAGTTTCTTATTCAACTTTGATTGGTAAACCACATGCATTCATATTCATTGGATCATCAGGTTGTTGCTCTCCATAATCTTTGATTGTAATTTCGTTTTGCAATTTTTGTTATTTGATGCTATTGTAAAGAGTTCTTTGAAGCTTATTTTAGAGTAGTGTTCTCTAGGGAAAAACAGAGTAGTGTTCTCTTGTTCTTGATCATTAGGAGTCTAATAGGGTTTTAAATTTCTATTCTTTATCTAGGGTTGATAAAGAGGGATTGTTATAAAGCTTGTAAGAACAAAATTTTATAATAGTGGAACTCTAATCTAGTGTTGATTAGAAGAAACTGGATGTAGCTTCTCTTGAGAAGTGAACCAGTATAAATTATTTGTGTTGATTTTCTTTATCTCTATCTCTACAAGTAATCTTGTTCATTTGTTCTTGGTATTATTATCATTACTCAACAAGTTTTGTTTTGAACTATTGATTTCTTGTGCTGAGTAATTTAATTGATTAAAAGCATTCTTGGTTTAAAAGTTATTAAGATCCTTTGACTCTGATTTAAAAATAATTTTAAAAGACCAAGTTTAAACCAATTCACCCTCCTCTTGGTTATTGTGGGTATTCCTATTGTTTTCAAAAGGAACTTGTTTTAAGCTCTATGACCCAAAGATAACCAACAAACCACGTACTATTCCTAGCTACAAGATTCATTGGGCATTTGACCTCAGTTCAAGATAAAAAATGAATTTTCCAATAAGAAACCATAACAAGCTTTAAGTATAATAACATTGAAGAATAACAAAAATGCAAACATATATTTCATAAATTATACAAAAGAAAGGGTTTGGTTACATTTACCCCCAACATGGAAGGATTTGACTATCCATTTCCAAGGATAGTTACAAAATACAAGAAAGATGGAGAGGAATGAGCATTGGAGCCATGGGAGAGCCTTCTACACTCTAGATGAGTGGATCTTGCAATAGGACTAGCTCCCCCTTCTACACTTTAAGGATTTCTCGAAATGTGTAGATCCTTTTAGAAGTGATGGACAATCCTTTATATGCAAGAGCCAAAACTTTTATTTTAAGTGACTTTTAGCTAAGCTCAAAATTTTGGCTAGGCTAAAGTGCAAAACAACCATAGTGCGAAAACAAAATTCAGCTCAACTCCTACATTTAGCTCAAGCTTACATAGGTCTTTTTGCTTCCTGCAAGAATTTAGCTTCAGCACCATTTCTTGGATTAGCTACATCAATGCTTACTTTTTGTTCAAATTGGCTCTAAAGTTTTTCCACTTTTCACTCCACTTCTACAAAAAGTAGTGAAAAAAATATTAGATGCAACCTAATAAACCAAAAATCTAAACTAAGATAAAATGAGTAAGACTTATTGTAAAATTAAATAAAATTAGATTAATTACCGTATGAAACATGTGAAAATTAAGTAATTAAGGTAATTATCAATAGCTATAACTGATTTTTCGGGTATTGGGATACTCTCAATGCATTATGCAATTTCTCAAGAAGGGTGGCTAAGTATTGTTGTGCTACTCACTGTTGCAATCACATGTTGGTACATGGCTTTGCTTCTACAAAGGTGTATGATCAAGGATCCATTAATCAAATCCTACTCTGACATTGGTGTGGTTGCTTTCAGGTACAAAGGAAGATTAGTGATAGCAATATTCACCTTTGTAGAATTGCTCTTAGTTGTTGTGGAGCTTTTGATTTTGGAAGGCGACAACTTGTTTCCAAATATGAACTTCAAAATAGGTCACCTTATAATTAAAGGAAAGGATATTGTTGTGAGAAATCTTAATGATTAACAAAAATAAATTTCGTTATAACTATTTCAATATGATTTCAAAATTTGAAAAGTAACTCAAGCGATTTGGTTGTTAAGAGGGGAATTCTGCCTCTTGACTTTGTGTGAACTCTCTAGTTACTACAAAAAGTACTTGATTTAGGGTTATTCGTAACAAGATATTAAAGAAACAAAGCAAAGATAAATTCAGAAGAAAAATAGTAAAATTGGCAAGGAAACTAAAAGATAGTTAGAAATATAATTGCATATATTTGTTGTAATATTGGTTGTTTTTTTGTTGAAGGTCTATACAAGGATTTAGAAACCACTATTTATAATTGAAAAATCTTAGACTAAATAATCTAGGCAGGCGCGCTTCTCACGTTCCGATTATCTAGGAACAACTTCCTAGATAATTGAGTCTTCAAGTTTTCAACCGATTTAAGCTAGTATATTGTGATTTTATTTTTAGTAACAGCTTGAACTCTGGCCACTTATATTCAAGTACACACACTGAAATAAAGGACACGAATATACTAGCTAAAATCACAATAGAAAAAGATAATTAAATCTAAATAGTGAGATTTTAAAATAATTAATTATTTGTTTAAAAATAAATAATAAAACATAATCAAATATTTTGACTGAAATCAAACAATAGAAAAAGATATTTATATTTTATATTTTAAAAATTAACATGAAATTAAGTTAAAAAATAGTACACACACTGACACACAAACATAATATATATATATATATATATATATAAAAGTAATTACTTTTTTATCAAAAGTTACCAGGCAAAAATATTATTACAAGTTAATTTTATTTATTTTTTTAGGAAAAAGATCTAGTTTAGTTGATTGAATAGGTTATATATTTAATTTTGAAACAAATATAATTAGCCATTTTTATATTCTAAAAAATGGAGGAAAATGTCATCCATAATTATTTTGAGTAGAATTATCTCTCATGCATGATATTTGAGATTTTTTTATCATAATTAAAACTATTTAATTTATGATATTCTTAATAAGTATTTGGTACGCACTTGTCTAAAATACTTAAAAAAATAGGTTATTCAAAAAGTAATTTAAAAATATTTCATAATAAAATATATTTCATAAATTAAAAGAAATATTATTACATATTGAGTTCTATTACATAATTGTGTGAACTAATAAAAAAATTGTTGTCAAAAATACTCTTGAATAGGATTGTGTCCCATGAACCACAAATAACTACAACTATTTTAATTTATGATATTATTGAGGCTTTAATATGTACTTGTGTCAAATAAGAGTTTTGTTGCACATAATGGTCTTAAGTAGGATTGTCTCTCATGAATAATATTTATAGTTTTTAATATAAAAAAATTAAAACTAATTTGATTTTTAATTTTATTGATAAATAATTAAAGTTATCTTGTAATAATATGTACTTAATAAATCAATTTTAAATATACACTCGAAATATTACTTTGTATTAACTAATTATATTTAAATATATTTTTGGTATAAAAATTTCAACCGTATAATAAACACAATATTTATTTAAAAAATTATTTAAATTGAGTATATTAACTAGTTATTTCCCTTCCCGTTGTGAGGTTTCATTGATAATTTGATATGATAAATTATCCTTATGGATGGATGTTTAGTTTACATCATGCGATATGATAATGTGTCTCTTCTGCTTTTCCCTCATTGGATGCAGTGGCCAAGAGAGAAATCACCATTGAACTTAAACATTGATGGACTTTGGCCTAAATTCAGCAATGGATCATTTCCATCCAATTGTAATGTTGCTCAAAATCCATTTAACCAATCTAAGGAACATGCTGAATACAAATATAATAAATCTTATATATCAGATGGAGTATTGTTGATTCATTGACAAACATACCAAATCATAGTATAAAATGGAAAGTCTAAGTATCATTTTTCAAGAGACTTGCTTAATATATATTAGGCGAAGCTCATGTAATCACTAACTAGATTAAAGAACAATACAATAAACAATATAACATGCACTCGTTTAGTTAATTTTGTGGAGCTAAAAATAGAAAAAAAAAACATAAGAAAAGTAAAACAAAACAAAAATAAATTAGGGCTCCAATAAGGGTGAATTGTGAAGGCTAGATTTCACCAAATTTCACTCTCTTTTACAAGAAACACAACATTCAACTTAAAATTCAATGTTAATATTCATCATAATTAAAAAACGTTATTCTAATCCTTAATTCCTTAGGTGAAAAGAATCCAAGTTCCTCCATAAATTTTCAATCCCTTGCACGATTAACAAAGGAACTTGTTTTGGGTTTAATGATCCCAAGATAACCAATAACCTTCATCATATTCCTAGCTCCTAGGTTTATTGGGCGTTTTACAACAATTCAAGATTAAGAGAATATTTTTCAATCACAAACTTATCTAAAATTAATTAAGCTATGGGTGGTCAAACCATAATAAGTATGAAGCACATAAGTAAAACACTAACATTGAAGAACATGAGAAATGTAAACATATATTTCATAAAAATAAACAAAAGAGTAAGGTTTGGTTACATCTACCCCTAAATTGGAAGGATTTGACTACCCATTTCCATGGGTAGTTGCAAAGTACAAGAAAAATGGAAGAAGGTGGTGGCGTGGACGGAGCATTGGGGCCATGGGAGAGCCTTCAACACTCAAAGGAAGAGTGGATCTTGCAATGGGACCGACTCCCCCTTCTACACTCTAGGAATTTTCTGTTTTTAGGGCAAAGTGTCTAGCTCCTTCAGAAGTAGCATGCAATCCCTTATAAACTTGTGCAAAGTTTCCATTTTTAGTGACTACACACTAATTCTAGCCCATGCGAGCTAAAATTCTCGTTGAGCGAGAGATTCTAAAAAATAGGATAGCCACTAAGAACATCTCCAACGCAGAGTGCTTCCATGGTTCCTTAACATGAAGAACCGGTTCCATGAAGAAATTTTGCATTGGAGAATACTTGCATGGTGAAATCGTTTCTTGAAGAAAGAAGAGTGTTTCTTATATAAGGAACCATATCTTAACAATAAAATAAGAATATTCACATCAACCACCCTAAAAAAGAAAGATGAAAAATAACAAACATGAACAAAAACACAAAAAAAAATTATTTTCATTAATATTATTTCATAAAATTAATTAATTAATCTAACATTCTACACATATTAATAACATAAAATATAATAACTTAATTTCGGTAGAAAATATTATTTGGAATCTTATAAAATCTTTTTAATAATGCCTTAGACTTAATATTTATCATGATATAATCACTTATAAATTCATATTTATAATATAATTTAAATAGGAGAATTGAAAAAAATATAATGTGAAAATATACAGTAATATATATATATATATATATATATATATATTAATAATTTGAAAATGTTTTCAAGGACAAATAACAATGGATGTTATGTTCAGGGATCAAAATGTTACATTCGAACATAAAATCTTAATTCTTCATCCTCCTTAAATCTATTAACTGTCGGCTGCTTAACTAATTTAAAGACGAATTTGGCTTAAAAAAATCTTTTCTTTTCTCCAAACACTACTAAAAAAGTTCATGAATCCTCTGCCGCGACGCGATCGAGTAGGGCGCAACCGTGAAATCGACCCATTGAGGTCATCCATCGAGCTCACTCAGCCGCCACTATTTTTTGTTCCTTCTGTGCTATGCCCCAATCCCTAATCTAATAATACTACGCGCTACCATCTTTTCTTCATTCCCCTTCTTCTCTTCTGAATTGGAATTGGTTTGGTTCGGTTCGGTTCGAATTTCGAAAATGTTGGGTGGTCTATACGGAGACCTTCCTCCACCTTCCTCCGCCGAGGAAGACAACAAGCCCACCCCCAATGTCTGGTCCTCCAGCACCAAGATGGCTCCCGCCACGCTTCGTAAGCCCGCCTCCCTCTTCGCGCCCCCCCAAACCCTCCTCCGGGCCCAGCCCAAGCCCAAGCCCACCATCAAGCCTGTCCTCTCCTCCACCACCCCCGCCCCGCCCCCGGAAGACTCCCCCCTCCAGCCCGCCCTCGTCGGCGTCCAGTCCACCGTCCTCGAGGAGTACGACCCGGCCCGGCCCAACGACTACGAGGAATACCGCCGCGACCGCAAGCGCAAAGCCCGCGAGGCCGATATGCTGCGCGAGCTCGAGCGCCGCCGTCAGGAGGAGGAAGAGGAAGAGAAGGAAAGGGAAAAGGAAAGAGAAAGAGAGAGAGAAAGAGACTACAACAACAACGATTCTTCGTCGTCGAGGCTGAATGTTTCCGGCGAAGAGGCGTGGAGGAGGCGCGCGGCGATGAGCGGGACGGCGGATGGGGCGCCGCCGAGGTCGCCTTCGCCGCCGCTGCCGGGGAATTCGGACGGGTTTAGCATCGGGAAGTCGGAGACTGGGGGATTGGGCGTCGGGGCGGGCGGGCAGATGACGGCGGCACAGCGGATGATGGCGAAGATGGGGTGGAAGGAGGGGCAGGGGCTGGGGAAGCAGGAGCAGGGGATCACGACGCCTTTGATGGCGAAGAAGACAGATAGACGAGCCGGGGTTATTGTGAATGCCAGTGACAATAATAACAGCAGCAAGAAAGTTAAGAGTGTTAACTTCAATGGTGTGCCTACCAGGGTGCTGCTGCTCAGGAACATGGTAATGTCACATTTGTCTGTCTATTTTGACTTATTTGTATTTTGATTTGTTAATCGTCAAGTGCTGTTGATTCTTAGTGATGCTGAAATTTACTGAATCTTTTGATTGTTGGTCAGGATTGTGTTTTATGTGGTAATTTGTGAGCTTGTTCTGTGGCTGTTTCTCTGCTTGGTTGTTGCCAATTGATTTAGAGGTTGCTGCCTTAGATGAACTGGTCTTGTGTTAACTTTAGATTTTAGATGAAGATTTCGCATTTTTTTGTTGCTTGTGATGTCGTAGATTACGATGTGCGTGCGGAGGAGTTTTTGTCGCATTTTAGTTTGTTATTTTGTTATTTTTGTAAAAGATGAGGCATTGTGATGTTTTTGGCTTGGTGGGCGATGGATGTGATTTTAATAACCTATGGTTTTGTGTTTGAAACGTTGAATTCAACGCAATGAGCTATGATATGCTTATAGTTGAACTTTTTACTAGGTTTTTTTTTTTTTTTTTTTTTTCTGCTAATCAGTCTGGTTTATCAGATAGAAATTGCGTTTTTCACTTTCACTTGTAATGGTTCATGACTAGACCGTCAGTTTGATTTTGAAGATTCATACTAAATATCCTACCTTTGTTTATCTGACAATGTCTCTGAGGGTTGACATGCAATTGCCACACTTGAAGGTAAAGAAAATATGTTTCTTGTGACTGTAGCATCATCCACATAAAAAAGCTTGATGCATTGATTATGAAGCTTGAACACAAATTAAGACATACTTCTTGTGCATGATATATTTCTGGTTGATGAGATAAGAGTAGGGGTGAATTCTAAACTTGAGTTGTGGAGTAAAGCATACCAGTATAGGATTTTTAGTTAAGTATGTAAAAGACAAAGCTTATGGAACAGATATTTATTAAGATGCGAGTTGGTAACTTAGCATTATCTTAAAGGTGAAAATAGGGGATGATATTATATAGAAGTTGCATGGTTATGTATCTTGGATCCATCTTTCTCAGTGACTGGAGATTGATGGTATTGTCACATATTGGTTCTAGTTGGTTGGATGAAATATATGTTGTGTAATTTGGGAATTGGGATCATAAAGTGATTTTCAAAGTTCAAACTCAGAAAATTCATCCGACTTCTGCAGGGTCAGAAATGCTCTATGGTGGTGCATGTTGACAAGTGAATTGTGAACAAGAGTAATTAATAACTAAGTGCAGAAGAGATGAGAATGTAAAGGTTGATGTATAGACAACAATAATAATAGTCTTATCCCTCTAGGTGAGGTAGGTGGATGAATAGACATACAAGTAAAAATAGATGAGGAATGAATGTGCTTGAGAGAAAGTTGAAGCAGCATCTGTGCTTGAGAGAAAGTTGAGGGTAAATGTACATTTGAATTTTGAAGTTTGTTTACTAAAAGAAGTTTAGAAAGAATGGAATAGGAATTGTGCCTCTATGATTCTTTAATGAGAGTATACTCTGCACTCCTTGAACAAGAAATTGTTTAGTTTTAACCCCTAGTTTTCTCTAAGCATGAAAAGAAGCTCATGTTAGTTGGTCTCAAGAAATTATGCTTGTGAAATCTTAACTCATGCAACAAGTAGAAACTAGTGAAAAATCCTATTACACCATCATCATTCTTTCCTTTAAAGATTCATTATTCAAATATAATTTTCACTGATAACATGTTGGCAAACTCATCCTTTTTCGTAACAGAAAAGCATGCCTGTGTGACACATATTCATTCTTTATTTTGTCGTTGAAGTTGATAGTGATGTACTGATCAGTATCTTACATCCTTTTAAGTGTTGGATCATCAGGAATGCCACTGCTTATGGTATGTTTAGCTTGTTAATTTGCTGATCAATTAGCTTGAGATATCTTGGTTAATTCCTTTTTACTTCCACTGTAAACGAGTAACTTGTTTCTCAAGTGCCCTGCTCTCAAAGTATTATGTTGTTAATGCAGTATGAGGGGATGATATACATAATTCCTAATTTATGATGTGTTTGTAAATTGTGAATTAGGGATGTTTGCTTCTTTGAACTTATTCTCATTCTTTCAATATGCTATCATAGGATAGGATATAAGCCATTTTTTTTAAAATTGTGTTTTTGAGATGAGACCTGGTAGGGTAGGTTCCTGTCATAATATTTTGAAATAATTAAAATTTGTCGGTCTCTGTTTTATAGTTTCAAAGTTCTGTTTCATTCTTTTGGGAAGTTTATGGTTATGACCTTGATAAATACCCAAGTCACATTTAACTTTGTGCACTCACTTAAGTGTTTGACAAAATATTTCTGGACTTGTTTCATAGTTTGTGTCTGGACACTGGGTTTTAAAACATATTGTTGTGCATCATTTGTATCCTCTTTTTGCACATTACAAGTGCTGAGATTTGACCACTGAAGTAACAAATCAGATCGAAGTGTTTATTTGATCATGTTTTTGTTAACATTGATCAACAGAAGAAATTTTCTTTGAAGGGTAGAGAATAAGCAGTCTGTCCTAAGATGAAAATAAATAATAGTTCTCCCAAAACGAATTCCCACAAAAACCAAAATTAAAAACTTGTGATGCGACCATCTGTGCTGAAGTGCTTTCCAATCCCAAAAATTGGAATTCTGCACACTAATCTTTTCTCGTGTAGTAAATGGTTGCAGCTTTTTACATTAATTGTAGTTTATGCAATAGTTATGATTTCCATCATGAGTCCAAGTGTTCACAAGATGGTGTGTTTGTATCCTGAAATTACACTTGGGCCTTGTTTGGATAAACTTCTCCATAAGTAGTTATAGGAGAAGAAAATAAGAAGGTAAAATGAATTGAGCTTCTTCCATAGGCGAAAACTTATCCACCTCAGCTTTTAGTGCAGTTACATGATATAACTTCTATAAAAGTTAAGCGCATAAGTTATCTTTAAATATGAGAGAAACTCAATTTATTTTACTTTCTTATTTTCTTCTATAAGTACTTATGGAAAAGTTTATCCAAACAATACATTTTAAAAGTGTTCATATTTGCATACTTTGATGCCTACCGGGTTAATCTATGCCATGAAAGCTCAACAGTGATTGCATTTGTTCATCCTAAAATGGAATTGGTGGTGTTGTAGAATGTAGATTAATTGATTACACATGACTCACTATATGTGCTTTCTTGTTGAAGGTGGGTCCTGGTGAGGTAGACGACGAGCTGGAAGACGAAGTAGGATCAGAATGTGCCAAATATGGAACTGTAACCCGTGTTCTGATATTTGAGATAACAGAGCCAAATTTCCCCGTTCATGAAGCAGTAAGAATCTTTGTGCAGTTTGAGAGATCCGAAGAAACAACTAAAGCGCTTATTGACCTTGATGGTCGGTACTTTGGGGGTAGAGTGGTGCTTGCCTCATTTTATGATGAGGAGAAGTTTAGCAAGAATGAGTTAGCTCCAATGCCAGGAGAAATTCCTGGCTTCACCTGAAAGAACAGAGCGTCCGTTATTTTTGTCTATTATTTTTGTAAGTTGTCCTTAGTGAATGCCCTGAAGACTTGAAGTTGAAGTTTAATACTTCATTACATGATAGTTGAGCGTTGTCATAAGCTTAATCTTGGTCCATGTGTTTTGTAATAGTGACAAACGGTGTTGTTGCTCAGGGAATTATTATGATCACACGAACATTGAACGTTCCTTACTAGTTACTGGCGCTAATGTTGTCCATGTACATTCGAAGTTCCTTGATATTATGATCTTTTTGGAGATTAAGGTAGCATTGAATGAGCATGTACCACTTCGGTGTGTGTATATGCTTAAATGTTTTAAACTTGATTACTGAGGAGGAATTGCAGGAATTTCACTCCC
>PYAF01004326.1:1553227-1585292 GCA_007407185.1 Glycine tomentella | reverse complement strand
AATTCAATTTATACCAAAATCTAATCTCTTAACCGTCAACACTTTTAGTTTGATAAAATGATTAAAATTGTAAATTTTACAAAATTGAAGGACACTAAATGTCTATTTTAAAATAGAAGACCATAATTACGGATTTTAGAAATATGAAGATTAAATATCTCTATTTTAAAATAGAAAGATCAAAATTACAAATTTTAAAAAATAGGAGAACCAAAATTACATTTAAGCCTAAAATAAAAAGATTAAAAATACACATAAAAAGAAAATTAAAGTATAATTAATAAATGAAGATACATTTGCTTTCATCTCATTTTATTGTTCAATAGGATCAATTAATTAAATTAAGCTAAATGACCTTTTTGGTTTTTTATTTTATTTTATTTTTGTTTAATTTAATCCTTTATCTTTTAAAAAGTTTATTTTAATCCTTTTATTTTTTTTAATTTGATTCAAAATGTTCATTCTGTTACTTAAAAGTTAACAATGTTAATAGACTAGTATTTAGATAAGAGGGACTAAAAGTTACCAAGAAACCATTTTTTTTTCTTCCCTTCTTCCCCATTTACTCTTTTTTTTTTTTTTTTTTTTCTCTTTCATCTTTTGCTCTTCACCTCTTCGCTTTCCCACCGTCAACGACCACAACGACAATGGTGTCATGACGAGCTGCAACATCATCAAATGACATCTTCTTGGTGTCATCAACGAGCGGTGAAATCTTCATGATCATTCTTAAATTTTTCTCTTTCCTTGTCTTCTCTTCGTCCTTTGTGCTCTTCTACCACAAACTCATTTGCTGATATGTCACGATCGAATGCAAATTTATCACGGCGTCACATTTTCAAAGTCTATTTTCATGACTTTCACACTCCTTTGATGGCATCATGACTTTGACGTCACCATCTTCCTGATCATGATCTACATCCTCGTCATTGACGCCTTCATCCTCTCCAACTTTGATGACACCTATTTTATCTCTGATTACGTCCCTCTATGCTCCGACACTTTTGTTCCTTTCTTTACCTTCACCGTTCTTTCCTTCGAGTCCTCAAGCCCAATGATGCACCCACAAAGGCTTGGCAATTTACTTTGTTATCAGAAAAAACATTATAATTAGATTGTGTAGCTTTGGGTTTTCTAGTTTTAATTTGTTATTTTTATGATTGTTGTTGGTGTCTAAATAATTTATTTTTCATTGATTATTTTGGTTTAGGATAAGAGAGTACATGGAGAAAGAATGTTACATTTTGAGATTATTTTTAAAGTTGATAATATATTTATTTAATTAATCATGTTAGTTTTAAATAGATAGAAGAATCACCACTAAAAGACTAACATTAACTTTTTAAAAGATAAATAATGAAATTATAACAAAATAAGATAGAAGAGCAAAGAGATTATGTAACCATTAAATTAACAAATCAGTTTATCGAGATGGGTTACTTAAGTCTTAAAATATGATATAGTCAAAAGGAAAGAAAAAGAAGTCTGAATATTAGCATTGGCTGAGGGTGACATGAGTGGCGAACGCGAAAGGGAAGGAATAACCAAAGATGAGTATCGCAGTGTTTATGTGGCAGGCTCATCCAAAGTACCCCTTCATTCTCTTACACAACAGGGACGAGTTTTATTCTCGGTGAGTGAGTACTTGTTCATTTCGTTTTAAGAATTATATATGTTTGAGTTGAGACAAGTAATGGATTGTTTGTTTATTTAATCATTGAGCGTTGAAACTTGAAAGGCCTACAGAACCGTTGGCGTGGTGGGGAGGGGAAACGATTTTGGGTGGCAGGGACGCACTAGGCGGTGGAACATGGTTGGGTTCGACGAGAGACGGTAGGATCGCTTTTCTCACCAATTTTAGGGAAGTTGAGACCCTTCCGAATCCCAAGACCAGAGGCCACTTGCCCATTCGTTTTCTTCAGGTTAGCTCACGCACTCCACCTGCTTGTCACTTTGTTTTCCACCGATCTCGAATATAATTATTTTGTTTTTATAGATTATTTTTAGTAAGAATAGAGTTGAAGTTTCCTTGAGCATTTTTAGGGATAGATTTTGAGTAAAGGTCTAATCTTCGTTTAATTTCTCGATAAAAAAAGTTAGAAGAGATTTTTAATATGAGAAATGAGTTATTATAGAAAAATATTCAAAATCTGGACATTATTTAAAAAAGAATTTTTTTCTTTTTTTCTCTCTCTAAGATCTCAAAATAAGATTTATCACTAAAAAAAAAATTAGAAAGATCTTTAATCTTATATGATTTTATAAGAATTACTAAAAAATGGTTTAAGATCCCAATTTGAGATCTACCATTATTTATTGATCTTTTATATTACTTTATAACTATCATTAATGAAAGGGACTAAACTACACAAAAGAAGTAGACACGGGTCTGATTTAATTATTTAAAATTAGTTGTACTTATTGTTTAGAGTCCAAATTAATTGTGTAAAATTAGTTATGTTTATTATTTTATTGTAATGGTTAAAGTGATAATTGGTGTAAAATTATGTAAAATTAGTTGTGTTTGTTGTTATTATTATAACAACAATTAAGGTTGTTATCCTTTAATATAAAAATTAGTTTTAATTTTATGAGTCAAAATAATAAATTTTCTTAAAAATTATTATTTATTAAAAATTAAATATTTAAACAATTATAAAGAAAGAAAAATAAAATTCCAACCCCCATTTATAAAATTTCTGGATCCGTAATTATATTAAATATTAATTTAATTTCCGAAATTATAATCACTTATTAGTTTCACTGTTGTGAAAAGGTGGTCTTTATGTTAACTATTTTGGTTCTGAAATTGACACTTACTCATTTGAAATATGTGTGCAATTACCTGATTGTCGTAGAGTTTATTTATAATTTATTTGAATTTTTTTTCATGATATAAGTATTTGAGAAAACTTACGAACATAATTTAGATATCTTTATAAATTATTTTTATTTCATTTTTAACAGTCATGCTAAATATGATTTTTAAGATTTTAATTATTATAAAACTTAATAAACTTAGCATACGCAACCAACCATCTGTGATTAATTAACCATATGATTTATTTTTTTCACAAATTTAAATTAAATTGTAATGCTAAATCCTAATATGTGTGAATACAACGTAACAGAGCAATAAGAGTCTCGAAGAGTTTGCAGAGCTAGTTGTGAAAGAGGCGCATGAGTATAATGGCTTTAACCTTGTGTTAGGCTGTTAGCTGATATTTGCACCTCCACCATGCTTTATGTCTTCAATAGACCAAACCAAGATCATCTTTCTGTTGCACAAGTTGTTACCCCTGGAATTCACGTTTTGACTAATGCAGCCCTCGACGCTCCATGGCCAAAGTAATAAAACAACCCTGCTATTATTTCCAGATTTTTTAGTTTCTATTTGGGTTTATTGATCTATATTAGTTGTTTATAAACTACACCTTTTGTTTTAAATTTAAGAATTAGTTATTGACTTTTAACCCTATTAAGTAAATAATAGAGAGAAAAAAAGGACTCACTTATAATCGTTTATTTAACATCTCTACATCAAAGTGGTTTTCAAAAATTATTTTAGGCTATGCTTTAATTTTACAAAATAAAGATTATTTTTTAATTAAACATATAAATATATAGGTTGAAAATATCCTAAAAAGGAGTTATTTCATTTTTGAGTTTCCTATAGTTTTTTTTTTACATTTTTAAGTCATTATATGTATTAGTTTTACTCAAATAAATAAGGTATAGAGTAATGATATATAAATTATTTTTTATTTTAAACATCCCACCAACATTTTTCATTTCATTCTATCTCTCTTCTTATCACGTTATAAATCATATCATACTTATGATTTTCTTTCTTTTCCTTTTTACTTTCTCTCTAGGTGTTAGATAGCACACTAAGTGTCTATCAAAAAGGTATATCATGTAAAATATTATAATACCATTTGTTTATGATTATTTTAATACTATTTTTCTTATTTTGTTTATAGATGATGTAAAATTATAATAATTATTAGTAATGTGGATGAGAAAATATCCTTTAGATAGACATGAATGACGATTTTCGGTCAATGATGTAAATAGGAAAACAAAATCTTCCTCTGTTGGACAGAAACAAATACGTAAATTTTCAAAATCAATTGGGGATGTGAAAGAGTAAACAGCAACCCCCATATACGAATATAAAAGAAACATGAAACACGTGTCATAAAAAAACATGTTAGCTATTATTAAAATATGTATTTATAAATCTGAAATGTGACTTCTTTTTATATTTTGTATTCATCACATACAATTGTTCTTTTATGTAAAAATAAGGTAAAAAAAGTTAACCTAATTTGATAAAATTAAAAAGAAATTGCTCTAGTTTGATGATAAAATTTTAATTTTCTTCTGAAAATCACAACACGTATGCAAGTAAATGTAAGTAATAATACCAGCCAAATTTTTGGCACAAGCTTTTCAGGCTGAACGGCTGCGCCATAATTTCAAAGAATTTATTGATCAATATGGTGAAAGTGATTTTTCAATTAAAGAAATGGTTCAGAAGCTAATGACAAACACAGTCAAAGATGAAGAGTGTATGTTACCCGGGATTCATCCTCCAGAACGGGAACAACCATTGAGTTCTATATTTGTTGAAGCAGAACTTTCATCGGTAACTAACACATTTCACTTATTTATCTATTTGTTTAACCCTGTTTCTGCATGTGTAAATTAAGCTGAAAACTCTCTTTATGCTTAGGGGCATTATGGAACTAGGAGCTCTTCTGCCTTGTTTGTGAAATCAAACAAAGAAGTCACCTTCTACGAGAAATATCTGGAACAAAAGCAATGGAAAGAAAAAATGGTGACCTATATGATCAGCGAGAGATAATAATACTAAACAGTACGATGAGCTGTGTTCGGGGGGAAGGATTAGGAAAATCCTATTGATTGCAATTTTCTCCAGACCCCCGGGAAAAGTATGAAAAAAAGGCTCGAATGGTACGATCCCGCCGTCACCCCAGAATCATAATGGATGCATCACATACAACAGAAGAAAAATAAATAAAGATCTATTTGAATACAAGTATTTTTGAAAGTTTTTTCATTAAAAAAATGTAAATTTTTTTCAGTAGAGAAATTTTGAAAAACTCTTAAAATCACTTCTACCTTTATATTTAATTAGTTGGGTACTATAGTTTAGCCAGTAGCGCCTTTATCAATCTAGCCTTAATTAGCTTGGATTGGTTAGGTTGGCTATTTTTGTCAACTTGTTTTGAATGTTTTTGTCACTTAGATGTTTATATTCTTGTTATTGTTGTATATGCACAAAATATTTATTTACAAAGCAGTACAAGACCTTTTAGTTATAGTGTATCCTAGAGATGAGTAGCTTTCAAAATGAACATAAGATATATTTGAAAATGAAAAAGAAAATGGATGAGCTTAAGACTAGTATAAATTACACTAATTCTTACACTAGAAATAATTTTATATATAATGTTTTTCTATTGATTTATTTTTAAATTATAATTATATATAAAATTATATTTTGGTGACTAGTTAGTTATGAATTCGAATTCGAAAATAGTCTCTTTGAATATGTAAAAATAAGGTTGGTATAATATCTCTTCCTCTTACTTTCGCGTAGCAAGAAACCTCTAAACAATGGGCTACGAGATTTTTTTAATATAAAATTGAGTAAACATTTGAATATAACTTCTATATATAAAAATATAAGAATATTTTGAGTTTTAAAATATTAAATACATATATTTTTTATATAATAAATAGTTAACAGAAGAATATCACTTAAAGATAAAAAAAAATTACTCATCAAAATAATACAAATGATATGTCTTGTGACCAACTTTTATATTTTTCTCATCAGATAATTATATAATATTTTTTTAATCTAAGACTATAAATATTTTTTAGGAAATAATTTTATTTTAAAGTAAATATCTTTGCAAAGCCTTTTTTATATATATAACGTTAACCAAAACTTTATCTAAAAGAAATGTTAAAAACTATTCTTTTAGTTTTATAATTATTATCGTTTTAAGTTTTAGTTTCTAAAAAAATGGAAGTTTTCCTATACAATTTTTTTTGAAGTGGTTTATCATTGTAAAAAAATCTGTAGCTGTATTATAACACTATTACAACATATTATTATTATTATTGTTTAACTAAAACTTAACGCGTACGAGGATTAAAATTAAAATGAGAATCTTACTAAAAAAATTCAAATGAGAATAATTATACTTTTAAAAATATGAAAATAACTATAGAGAATAAATAGAATAATTTTTGGTTCATCATACATTTCTCATATTCTCTTTCTGATATTCTCTTTTGACATTTTTATATAATGATTCTCTTTTATGGTTCTAGGTCATAGATCACGTGTATCTCCAAACCATTGGATTAGAAACTAATCTCACTTACGGTGTGTGACTACCACTAGCCTAATGGAATTTTGCACAAGATGATAATCGAACACAAGTTCTCCCGCTAAATAAATCGTTCTCACTCATGAAAACACAATGGGGCTTTACACCATTATGCCAACCTTTTGGGTTGTAATGATTCTCTTTTGAGACCCACTAAAATTATTTTATAATAAATTTTAACCAATTATAAAGAGAGGTATCATATTTGAGAGAATGTGACTAACATTTTCTATTAGTGTGAAGTATTCGCTAACTTTTGCTGATAATTAATATGTGTGAATCCATAATTATAATTCCCAAATTTCAAAAGTTCCAATTGCACTCATGGTACTTCTTGGATGTAGTCTCCTAGGGTTGGGCACATCTTGTGTTGAATAAACCAAAAATCAAACTCTAAATCTTAAGGGGAATGATGAGTGGAGAGACTAGTGAGCGGAGCCATGGTCTGGCAAGGGAGAAACGCGGTGAGATTAATGGGAAACACGGTGAGGAGAGGGAGATACAAGGGGAGGGAAATAGAGCAGATGATGAAGGATGGAAAGTTGTGAAACATAAGAAATATTGAAACCACAATCATATTTTTTTCACAAACTTTCCAGAAGGTTTTGGATTTAAGTAGTTTTGGAACATATTTGATAGATATGGTAATGTCAAACATGTGTTTATGGTGAACAAGAGAAACAAACAGGGACAAAGGTAAGATTTTGTTCAATTCTCTAGAGTACAAAATCGATATACACTGGAACAAGAGCTAGATAACATCAGGTTCAGAAGCCAAAAATTGTATGTTAACTTGCCTAAGTTTCAAAGGAAAAACTATGTTGACAGTAATCAAGAGAATATGGGGGGGGGGGGGAAGGGATAAACCAGAGGCAACTAGTAACAATATACATGTAAACACAAAGAAAACCATCAATCAAACAACAAAGGGTCAACAACATAACACAAAAGAACGTCTTTTTGGGAAAGAGAGAAACATAAGATTTTAACAAGGAGTGTGTGGATGGAGAAAAAAAGGAACTTCAAAAGATATAAGTGACATACAATGGAAAGGCATGAGATTCAATGTTCATAAGGAAAATAATAGCCGGTTGAAAAGTGTTGGGTGAGAACTCTCACTGATTTAAAGATGTATGATAAGATGAAAGAAATTTATGTTCTAGATGGCACAAAGGAAGTGAACATGAGGTATATAGGTGGAGTTTTGGTCCTAATTTCTGGTTTGGAGGAGGAAAGAATACAAGAACTTACTAAGATGGAAGGCAAAAACTTTTTGTTAATTTTCAAGAAATCTAAAAAAAATGGATGAAGATTTGGGGTCAGCAAATAGGTTGGTTTTGGTAATGTGCTATGGCATTCCTTTGTTAGATTGGGGGAAAAATACTTCAAGGATTGTCAATGGAATAAGAGCTTTGGTTGACATAAATGAATAAACAATGAATTTCTTGAGAGCATACTATGCTCGAATTCTGGTGTTCACTTCATCCCTTCAGATGATATCTTCATCCTTAAGGGTAATGATCAATGACAAGATCCGTTTAGTAAGAATTGTGGAGGATACCATTCTCATGATAAACCACTGCGATTGTAATAGGGGTAGTTATAAAATGGACAAAGATCGAGTTTCAAGTTAAGGAAGTGAAATGGAGCTTGAAATAGGCTTATCCATGTTAGAGCACTCTATGGACTTTGATTTGGAGGAAGATAGAAGGGGAGAAGGGTTATGGAAGCAAGAGGCAGATCAAAAAGCATGACGGGACGTTCAATGGAGTAGGAGCTTTGGTTGACATAGATGAAGAAACAAAGAGTTTCTCATGGGTGGACTGTGCTCAGATTCTAGTATTCATTTGGTCCCTTCAGATGATATCTTCATCGTTAAGGGTAATGATCAATGACAAGATCTGACTGGTAAGAAGTGTGGAGGATACCATTATGGTGGTAAACCATTGAGGTTATAACATGGGTAGTTATAGAACTGAAAAAGATTGAGTTTCCAGTGAAGGAAGTGAAATGGAGCTCAAAATAGGCTCATCCATGTTAGAGCACTTTATGGACTTTGATTTGGAGAAAGATATGAAGGGATAAGGGTTGTGGAAGCAGGAGGCAGATCAGAAAGCACGGCGAGGCGTTCAATTGGAGGAAGAAATGGTAAAATTCCCACTGGGTAATAACCAGAAGCCCGGTCTAGCAAAAGTACACTGCATATCGGGTTGACAAATGTTAGTGTCGTTCCTTTTTTTTTTCTAGAAAACCAGTAGTCAAGTTATAGGGGAAGGTTAAACAGGATGAGGGTTAAGATTATCACCAACTAGGGAAGGGAGATATGAACAACAAGAAAAGCAGTTTGGGTGTAACTGGAATCGAGAATGCAAAAGAAAAAAAAGGGTAGGGAACAAAGCTTGAGGCAAAAAAGGAAGGTAGCATAAAAGTCAATGGGACTAGGGATAATTTGAATAGTCTGAAGGAAGATTTAGTGACTGTTGAAGATACTTCGTTGGTGGCTGATATAAGTGGGCCTAAAGCCTAATATCAAAAGAAGAATGTGCATGCAAAAATTTCAAAAGATAGGATAGGAAGACTGAGGGATGCACAAGTTTCGGCCTGAAATATGTGGACCAATCTACTCTAAAGTCACATAGGGAAATTGTAATTTCCCTATCAAACATATTTGGTGTTCTTCTGAGAAAAGGCCCAATCAAATTTGTCAGTAGTGTTTCTTCCAAGAAAGATTCTTATTTCTACAATACAGGGGAGGTAAGTTCAAAACAAAAACAAAACTTAAGGCTAGATACAAAGGATGTGTTCCACAGTGATACTCCAATCTATGGAGTAATTAAAGGACCAATTTCAATGACCAATCACTAGAACCCAACTTGATCTCAAAGGAAAGGGGACTAGCCAAGAAAAAAGCAATGTGAAAAAAAGAATAAACAAACTCAGTGCAGGGAGCTTGTTCTTTTAGCTATTCAATTCAAAATGGAAACATTAGGAATTGCAATATAGTATATTGGATGAAGAATGATATTGAAAAGGCAAAGACTATTTTGGAAATTGGAAAATATTTTGGTTCTTGAAGGCAAAAACAGGAGGAATTTTACAGCAATTAGTGGGGATGGAACATAATTATAACATAAGAGGCCTATGAGGGAGATCGAAGGTGAATGGGGTTACTGAATTAATCAAGAAGGAGGAGATTCACTTATTGTGTTTGCAAGAAACAAAGAAGGAGGTTATTAAGAAGGATTTATGCTTTGCATTATGAGGAGACAATGAAGTTGTGTAGGAGTCATATCCATCTACAAATAGAGTCAAAGGTATGTTATGGTTGTGGAGTAAGAAAGCCTTTAATCTCAATAGTTCTTATAAAGGTGAGGGTTTCTAGCTTTGGAAGGAGTATGTTAGAGGGGGATAGGGAGGTTTTCATTATAAATGTATATTCACCTTGTGAGTTGGAGGAGAAAAGAAGATTGTGGCAATAGTTGATCAATTACAAATTAAATTCTAAAACATAAAAACTTGGTGTGTTATGGGAGATTTAATTGTGTTAGGTGTGAAGGAGAGAGACAAGGAGTAAGAAAGGATCACAAGGAGAGAAGTAAAGGCGAAAGATTTGTATAATGGCTATAAGCTGGGTGATAAAGAGTATGTCATTAGCATTCTACAATATGCCAATGACACAATTTTTGTTGTTGGACCAAATGCAAAGAATGTTTCACTATCAAAACCATATTGAGAATGTTTGAATTGGCTCTAGGTTTGAAAGTTAATTTCTTCAAGAGTAGTTTTGGGGCTTTAGGTGTGGATTATAGGATGGTGGATCGTTATCCAAATTTGTTAAATTGTAAAACTTTGGAATTTCCTTTTATCTATATTGGTTTGCCAATTGGAGGGAACCCTAGAAGAGTGGAGTTGTGGCAACCTATAAGCAACAAATTTTATAAGACTTTGACTCTTTGGAAACACAAGACTTTATCATTTGGAGGTAGAATTTGTTTGATAAATTTTGTTTTTGTCATCTATTCCTCTATTCTTTTTTTTTTAAGTTACTAAAAGCAGTTTTGAGGAAGCTTGTGGGTATGCAAAGGAGATTCTTATGGGGAAGGAATGATGAGAATAAAAAAATTGTTTGGATGAGTTGGGCGGAGGTTTATAAGAGTAAGGAATTGGCAATTGGGTGGTCTTGGTGTTAAAAATCTAGGTTTTTTTTAATAGTTTGGGCGGAGGTTTTTTTAATAGTTTTTTTAATGTAGCCTTTTTGGGAAAATGAAGGTGGAATCTCTTCCACAATTCGAATAGTTTGTGGGATGAATTACTTCTTTCAAAATATGATGGGTGGAAGGGGCTTGTGAGGGAGGGTGAGCTTTCGAGGGATTTTTTGTGGTGGAGAGATTTGAAGAAGATTTGTGGGGGAGGGTGTAACAAGAAATGGTTTGAGGAGAGAATTGAGTGGAAAATTGGTGTAGGTGACAAAATTAGATTTTGGTTGGATAAGTAGGTTGATGGAAGCAGTTTGGCATCTTTGTTTCCTAGATTATACCTAATCTCGAAACAAAGAAGAATTAATTGGTGGAATGGGTTTTTGGAAGGGACACATGGTGTTGGGTTATAAAATGGAGAAGAGAGTGTTTGAGTGGGAAAATAGATTACTTTAGGACTTTAACAATGTTTTGCAAGTTGTTCAGGTCAGAAAACATGTTGCAGATTCTTGGTTTTGGAGGCCTAGCTCTTCGGGTGATCACACAAAAAATCCAGCTTATGTTTCGTTGGTTCAAGCCATTGGTGAAGACAACACTGATCTCTTTTCCCATATTTGGAGCATCAGAATTCCAAACAATGTCACTTTTCTTATATGGAGATCCTTGTTAAACAAGTTGCCAACAAAAGACAACATGTTTAGGCGCAACATCATTGATGAAGTATTTGATTCTCTATGCGATTTATGTCATTTGCATAGTGAATTGATAGAAAATTCGCCATAGGCACTATGAGATCTCTTGGCAAGTTTAGCTTTAGTGTTACTCATAGGTATCTTCGAATTTCTCAACGGTTAAACATGGTACACTAGAAGGTCATTTTAGACAAATGAGAGAGGTAACAAGAACAAGAAAATAATATGTTTTGTGGGAGGTAATTTGGTGCTCGGTAATTCACTGCATATGGAAAGCAAGGAATAAGTTTACTTTTGAAAAAATCCTAGTGATGTTAAAATCTTTGTTGGATGAATTTAAATTCCAATCTTGGACATGGTTGCACAACAAACAATTAATTGCTCTTTTGTGCTATGGTATAGTAATCCTGCGACATATATCTAAGGAGATTATCGAACTATTTGTTGGTTTTTATTGGAAGTGGAGTAGAGTTTCTGGTGGTGCATGTTGTCGGGCTACATCTCTTGCATTGATAGTTTGGTATGGGGGAGCTTAGACAAGGAATGTTTTTGTTTCCGGTTGAGATTGTACAATGTAATCCGGAACTCCATTATAAATAGCTTCTAGTTACATATAGTATTTATATCAGTGTAGATATAAATATGAAGTCACCATTGGTTGTGCTCAGTTTCTGTATTTAGGTACCTCTGGTACCATAAAATTAATAATAATATTTTGTTGATTTAAAAATAAATGTGTGAATCTAAAATAGAGTAATTTTTTTTGGTAACTATCTTAGTTAGGACACTTGACTTCTTAGTGGACCCTGAGGTATATCATAATATCACAAGCTTTGACTCTTTAGATTGACTATGAGACTAATCTTTTGATTCATAACTTAGTTACACTTAAAGTTCTTTGCTTTTTCCCAAAGATATATTTCACCATAATTAGGGCCTTTGGCTCCCTGGTATCCCCACAAGCTTTAAGTTCGGGGTTTAGTAATACTTAAAATTCATCGTTTCTCCCTAAAAGAGTATTATATGGAGACCAAATTCAGCTCTTCCACAAACTCAGCGTGTGTTGTCAACTGAACTACATCCAGTAAGTAATCAACTCTGATTATATAATTATAATTAGGTTAAAATATGTTTTTCGTTTTTGTAAAATACCAAAACTTTAGTTTTTAGTCCTTGCAAAAAAGTTTATCTGTTTTATGTTTCTATAAAATTATAATGTGTTACTTTTTGACTTGAAACTATATTTGGACAAATTTGAATCCATGTGACATTTTTTTCAACAATTATTATAATTATAATTATCACTCGTGAAACAAAACTATTACTTTGGTGTGACTTTAACATAAGTTACACTGATGTGTGTTATATATTGTCCAATCATATAATGTCACGTGGTTTATTTTGTCATATCATATGATTAAGTTTAATTTTATGTTTTTCGCAATTAAAGACTACAAATTGTTTTGCAAATTTGATATATTAATTTTTTTAATTTAATTTTTTTAAAAAGACATTTTAATCTCTAATTAGTTTTTAATCTTCATAATTTTAAACTTAATCTTCCCTACATTCTATCAATCTTGCTCATCGTCGTCACTTATCTTAGCGCTAACTCCACAAGGCCAACAAGCAGAATATATATTCTCATTTAGTATAGTTTACTAATATGTGATTATGATTGGAAGATTATAGGGATTCATTCATCCGTTATGGAAGGACAAAATAAAAATATGGAATATTTAATGAAGTGTGAGAGATTTTAAAACAAGAGAAAAATACTTTTGATGATTTCAATGAAAGAAGATTATATAATACAGAGATTCAAATTGATGTGTTAGCAATGAAGAACATGAGAATGAAGAACACAAATGGTTAGTGCAGTTTATGAAGAACCGCTTAATTTGAAGTGTGGAACCCAAAAGATGGTGTTATGTGAGCTCTTATGCTTATTGTTGGTCTTGTGGAGTCAGGGGGCTCAAATAGGTGACACGATGGAAAAGATGAATGGAACATAGGAAAGATTAGGTTTAAAATTAGAAAGATTAGAAATTAATTAAAGATTAAAGTGTTTTTAAAAAACATTAAATTAAAAGTAAAATTAGAAAATAAAAACATTAAATTTGCAAATTAAAAAATTAAACTTAATCATATACGGATCTGTTTGAATAAACTTCTTTAAAAACCCTTCTAAAAGAATAAAATAAAAAGAAAAAGATGAGATGAATTTTTTCAAAAGTAAAAATAAGTTTTCAATTAATTAATTTTTAGAAACTCACCAATATAACTTATTTAAATAATGAGATAATATTTATAAATGAACTAATAAAAAACTCATTTTAACTTATGAAAAACTCATTTTATTTTTTTTCTTATTTTCCTTTTTTAAGATTGTTTTTAGAGAAATTTTCATCCAAATATACTCGTAATAAAACAATAAATTATTGGACAAATACATAATCGATACCGATGACCGAAGTAACCCGCAGTGAAACAATTTCTATTGACTCTTTTTGCCGCATTGGAATGAGCTAGTTGCATAATCTGTGTGTGCTAGACTGCTAGTTGGATAATCTGTGTGTATCCTCCATTTCAATTTCCATTTCCATGGAGCTAGAGGTGCAGGTGGTGGGAGGCATAGACTCCTGCTTCGTCTCCCTCCCTCTCTCTCTCATCCAAACTCTCCAGTCCACGCGCTCATCACCGCTCCCTCAAATCCTCGCTCTCGAACTTCGCTCTCCGACTCACCCCCCTCACACCTGGTTCGTCGCATGGTCCGGCGCCACTTCCTCTTCTTCTTCCGCTATAGAGGTTTCAATTCCTTTTCCCCTTTCACCTTCTCACTCACTCACTCACTCGCTATCAATTCCAATTAACATTGTTAATTCTGCAGGTTTCTCCTCAATTTGCGGAGTGTGTTTCGTTGCCGAATCACGCTAGTGTTCAAGTCAGAGCTGCTCCTAATGTTCCACACGCTTCACTTGTAACGATAGAGCCGCACACCGAGGATGACTGGGAAATTTTGGAGCTCAACGCGGACCAAGCCGAAGCTCAAATCCTCAGCCAGGTCTGGAATGGAATTCGACATTCACTTAACCACAGCACAACACAAATTGATCCGAAGTATACTTAGGGTCTGTCCGTACACACTGATAGGAGAAGAAAAGTTGAAATATTTATGCAAATTAAAATCATCTTTTAGAAAAACTAATATGAGAGAGCTTTTACAAATTAGCTTATGAAAAAGTTCATTGTATTTTCATTTCCTGTAAGTGATTATGGAGAAGTTTATCCATATAGGCCCTTAAAGTAGACATTTAAATTCAGTGCTATGTATTTTGTTAGTAGACTGATTAGGGATTGTAATGTGTCTATTGAGAATTTTATTTTGTGTCTTATTTGTAATAGTCGTGCTATGCGGTTGATGTTTTTCTCTTTGGGAGTGTCTTGCCGCACCTGTGTGCCCATTGCAACTCCTATTTAAGTAAATTTTGTGTGATTTATCTTAGCTATTAGTTAGATTAAAAGAGAAGATATTTTACATAAAAATAATATAAATAGGAGTGACAGTAGACACACACGGGAGTGGCAACAGACACTCCCTTTCTTTTTTGGAAGAAGATTGGTGGAGACCAAATGCTATTTAACACATAGAGAGGGAAAGAAAGAGAAATGTAGGTATGATAGATAATATAATGCGATAGAAAGAGAGATAGAGAGAAATAGTAAGTGTGGATGAAGTATTTGATATATAGAGGAGTGTCTATTTATATCATCACTCTTTATTCTCTTTCATACATTTTTTTTTGTCCAATCCTTTGTCTATGATCTAATAATTAAAGTTTTCTATTATTTGAACAACTTTACTCTTTCACCTTCCCTTTTCTACTGGCTATCTGAAATGGCAATCAGTCAGTTTGATAAGAAATTAATCTATTTGATCTGTGTATTGCATTCATATAATGCTGTGGGTGACTTAATGCAGGTCAGGATTGTCCATGAAGGGATGAGATTTCCTTTGTGGTTGCATGGTCATACTGTCATCACATTCCAAGTGGCTTCTGTTTTTCCGAAGAACGTGGTGGGTAAGATGATGCCAATTTCTGTCTGCCTAGTTCTTTGGTATACCATCACATGCTTTGTCTAAGCAGACAAAGCTGCAAAGATCATTAATGACACTTTTTTTTTGTCTTTCTTTTGTATGTAACTTAATCTCTCTTGAACTGTTGTGACAAACATGATAGAGATGTAGTAATGTTGTGTGCTTAAACTTTTATAGATTGAAGGATTTTACTGCTTGAAGCAAACATTTGGATACTTTATTATCAATGTATCATTTTGTGTGTGTGCAAGGATGAGTTGCCTTGCTATGAAAGTTTGTCAAATGGTTTCTAAACCTTATAATGACTTATTAGTTGCATTTGCACTTTATATCTTAGGGAAATATGTACTTATTGGGACTTATATTTTCTCCCATCGGTAGTTCTTTTCAGTATTGCTAAACAACATGGCTGTTGTCATTTAAAATATTATTAAGTAAGAGGATATCCGTGTTGGGGGTAGGTGAAAAGGGTGGTATTATGCATAATTATTTATTATTCTCTTCTTCAGTGGATTCTTACAGTTCTAGGATAAACAAGTCTCTCTTGGTTATCTGTCTAACACATGAGACTTTGTCAGTACAACTCATGCCAGGAACTGAAGTTGCCGTTGCTCCAAAAAGACGCAAGAAAAGTTCAGATTCAGCAGGAGATTCACATCTAGACTCCTCTAATAAAGAGCATACTGCTAAGATGCTGCTTCGTTTACAAGATCCAGATGGATTATGTAGTACCAGTACTCATGTCAAAGGAGTTGAGCTTCATATAGGGCTTACTTCTGTTGCTTTTGTTAACCCAGAAACAGCCAAAAAATACTCATTCAACATGCTTCAGTTGGTTTCGATAGTACCCAGAGTAACCAAGGAGAATGTTAATATGTCCAGAACTAATATTATGAAAGCCAAAAGTGGTCCAGCTACTAATGAAGTTGAGAATGGATATACTGACAGGAAAGAATATCGACCAGCAATTGTTCAGCTGTTGATTTCAGAATCTGTGGCTGAAGGACATGTGATGGTAGCCAAGTCTCTTCGCCTTTATTTGAGAGCTAGCGTACATTCATGTATGTCAAGTTGTCCTAATATCCATCCTACCTGACCCATTTGTATTTTAGAATCAATTGTATGTATATTTTCGCAAATTTAATCGTGTAGAATATTGCACCCAGCAAATTGTTATTAAATGTATTTGATGTTTGGTGTTAATGTTATCTGTTTCTGTAGTTAGGAGACAAGCAGTGTCAAATTGCATTTTGACAGTGCATCAAGCTGTCAGGCAGGGCAATTAGGGAATAAGCTGTTTGTTATTTTGAAAAACAGTGAGTTTGCCTGGGTACATAAACTTAAGATATGACATTTGGATAAATTTTGAGTCGAAGAGTTTATGGAGGTTTGCTCCTTTTTTTGGTGTGTTTGTTGGTTTTGGCAAGAGTATAATTCTTGATTTTCCAATGCAAGATATTAATCTTACTATTTCCTAGAGATATAATCTTTCACTCTCAGTGTTCAACGTATATTTAAGTTGAAAAATCATCTGTCCTTTCAATTTTGATATCTGATTTTAACAAGAATATTGCTTTGTGATTGCATAGGGGTTTATTTGAAGGCATGCAATATTATTTTGGAAAAAAGTATTCCTTCCACCTCTCTTTTTCCGTGCCAATTCAAACTATTAAAGCAAGAGAATGCTGTTGAGAAAGATGGTCTAGAAGTTTTTCATGGCCACAAGAATCACATTGACGAAAATTTGCATGCAAAACCTACATCAGGTGTCTTTGTTGATACTATAGATTGGTCTATCCAAAATGAAGTTGTAGCAGCTCTCTCTGATGAATCCAGTTACAAAGCAGGGGAAGAGGCTACAAATCAATCTCAGAATCAAAGGGGATTACAGAGTATTGTACGATTATGGTATATCACGCAACTTAAGGCAATTACTTCCATTTCGGGTATGGAGGTTAGTTCGTTGATTATAGGTAATAAAACCTTGCTTCATTTTGAAGTAAGCTGTTACAAGCTTGGGAATAATGGGAAGGTTCAGTTAGCCTATAATTCTTCAGAGAACAGTGGCAAGGCAGCTGAAATGTTGTTTTTATTGACCTTTGATGAAGAATATCTGCATCATGAGAAACTTAATGCATATGAAGTTGCTCTTGGTGGAAGACTCAATAACATCAGTATTGGGGACCTGAAGCTTTTTGAAAGGATGAAATTGTGTGATCCTGTGTCTATTCATTCTATAGAAGAGAGAGCCTCCGAAGACCACGTTAGTTCAAATGTATCTTCCCTTGGTTGGATGGAGAAAACTGCAGATGATATTATAAACAGTAGGTATTCGTTTTTTTTTTTTTTTTTTTTGGGGGGGGGGGGGGGGGGGTGGGGGTGAAGTGTCCATAACTTTTTCATTGGTTGTTTCTCATATTTTTTTTCTCAATAAAAACTTAAATGATCCTTATTTGTGTTGGTGCTATCATTATTGTTAATAGATGTACCAAGCCGAGTAGGAAAATGTCTAAATGATATGTATGTAGACATAACCCTTGGCAATAAGGATATGAAAATTGTTCGTACATAAAGATTAAACATGACCATAACCTGTGCATATGTTGGTTTGGTTGGTTTTTTATGGGCATACTTTTATATTATTTGGGAGTTGAAGTTAGGAAATATGTTGGAGGAAATTGTTTAGAGACATGTCATGGTGTATAATATCCCTGAGATTTTGATATTTAATTGAGCCCAATAGGGTAGAAAAATAGATAGATATTTATGCTAGGATTGTACAAGAAGTATTTGTAGAGTGTGTTGTGTTGAAATGAGAGAGAAAACTGAAAAGAGAGTAAAGAGATCTGAATTTCATTTCAGTCAATGAGTTTAGGATTACAACTCAGTATTTATAGATGAGCTGTCAAGATGACAGCTGTACCCTAACTAACAGAGAGTCAGTTTGTAACTGCTCTCTTACAACAATAGCTAACTAAAATTATTCAGTTTTATCAATACATTCACATGTTGCAACTTGAAAATAACATTTCCTGATTTCTGCATTTCATAATTTCTTACAACCACTTTTTAGGTGCTTGATAATGATGTGGGATCTTTCTTTGTCATGAGACTGCAAATATTCTCTTCTCCTCAACTGTCTGAGGATTAGAAATGCATATTATTCTTAGAAAGAAGCTGATTCTTTTCTACCTGTTTTATCTGGTGAACTTATTTGTTACTTAAGACTCCCTATTTTTGTCTGAGTTATTTTGGGCTGTTAGTATGGATGACCCATTCAAAGATTAGTTGGAATTTAGTTTGAGGTATGCAGGATTCATCTGTTTTCCTCCTTGATGCCACTGCTCATTAATTTGAATTCTACTCACCTAAATAACAATTGTATTCTTTGGCATTGGGATGCCCTTTTGTGATATTTAACTTACTGTTTTTGCTGATTGCAGGGATGTTGATATTGTTATGTTCTGCATCTGGTTTGTGGTTTGCCTCACACAACTTACCACTCCCTGGACATGTTCTGATATATGGACCTCCTGTGAGTACAACTTACATTTTATTAAGTTTAAAGTGCAATGTACATGACTATTTGTAAACTAGAGATTCTCATTGCTGGATGGTTTAAATGGAGGTCTCTAGGTAATTGATTCCATTGGTATGGACATACCATTTTGCTACCAATCATGCCTTGTATCTTATCTGCTTTATACTTTATTGTATTCACCCAAGTTGTATTCTTTTCCTATGCCTCCATCTCCACGTCCATAGCTTGCTCTCATTTTTCATTGGACAACCTCAAATAATGTGGTACTGATGGCAATGATTTAGGCTTACTAAAAGTGCCTATGTGGTGGTTAGAGTGCATACAATGAAGTACAAAGCAGATAGGTCAACAGAAAGCATACCAAGAATTTTTTTTTTTTTTTGTTATTTTATCTTTGATAAATTTTAAAGAAAGTGAGACCTACCCAACTCCCTCAAATCGGTAAGAGTTTGTTTTAGAGCCGCTTCTCAGTCATCACATCACACAATACAAATTACTGGCTTCCGTGCTAGTCTTTGAGCTCAGAATCTAGCTCTTCATATTAAGATTAGTTATTCTTTCTTGTCTACCTTCATATTGTTGATCTGACCATAAAAAAGCTTGTCAATCTGACGAGTGAATTATCAATGCATTTGACATTTAAATGTTTTTTTTTCCCCAGGGCTCTGGGAAGACTATATTAGCAAGAACTGTGGCAAAATCCCTTGAGAATCGTGAGGACATATTAGCACACATGTATTAATATTAATTCTAATATAGTCGTTCCTTTATGATTTTCCCCATTTTTCTATATTTTCCATTGCTCCTTCTTAGATATGAAAATTTCAGTATTCAATTTTATGCAGAATTTTTGTTTCCTGCTCAAAACTTGCCCTGGAGAAGGTCCCAGTTATTCGCCAAGAAATTGCAAACCATGTAACTGAAGCTTTAAACCATGCTCCTTCTGTTGTCATCTTTGATGATCTTGATAGCATAATTTCTACCCCTGATTCTGAAGGATCTCAACTGTTAATGTCTGTTGCTGGACTCACAGATTTTCTAATTGACATCATGGATGAATATGGGGTAAGAAGTATGCCTTTATTGTTATTTACTGCTGATTCTCTGAAATGTTATGTATATTATTGCTATTTGTATCAACTGCATGTCAAAATACTGATGAGAATTTTGGCTTGTTGAAGTGTGGGGCCTGTGGTTGATATCCATTATCCATCTTTTAAGTCATTAATTGGTTAGTCCAAATTAGCTTTCAGCTTTTGATAACAAAATTCATTAATGGGGAGAGGAAGACTGTTTTTACTTTTCTGGTGTCTACAATAGTTTAGTATGATAATGGATATAAAATTGAAATACAGAAAGAAAAGGAGAATAATTGAGGAGACAAGAGATAAATAGATATCTTAATAGGAAAGAATGGGGAGAACATGAAAGATAAAACAAAATAAAAAATCAGCTCATCATGTACTCAGACACACCAAACAGAAGCAGCAGCAGCAAAATGGGCAAAACAGATGATATCCCAAGACAGATAAGGAGTTATTACTGAGAAGAGAAGTTGAAACTCAGTAGAAAGGGAGGGAAAATCAGTTCTGATGTTGAACCATCCAGCCACAACACTGACAAGAAGAAAAGGCAGAAGCTCATTTGAGAGGATGTTGAACTATGCAATACCAAAATGAATGAGGAAAAAGGAAGGCCATTCAGCTTGCCAGAGATTTGGCCTGTTGCCTCACCATCAACGTCAACTCACCTCTGGTCTCTAGTACTAGTCACCTCGAAATGTGGTTCCTCTAACCTGGTGCTACCTTTAAGAAGGCTGAAATCAAAATTTCCAAAACAGAGTGCAAAAGTAAATGGAATGTGCAAAAAAACAGAGTGCTTCCACTGCCACCAGCAACTACCATAGGCTCCACTTTACATTTTCCCATCATTGGCTGACATCAGTGACCAACCATCTCTCTGTCATCTGTACAGTTGAACTGCAGCCAAGACAGAGTTCCCGAGTTCAGTGTTACCTGAGGTTTTGACATGATCTTAGGTCACTACATGTGGAGTTTGACTTTAAAAGGGGGAAGAACGAAAGAGGAAAGATTATACTAATATGATGTGGAAGTTATAGGGATTAGGTAGAAGATGTGAAAAAGAGATGGTTAACAATAATATATGATTAATAAGATGTGGTATAACACAATGACCTAAGTCCCTAACCTAATACTCCAATTTATACTGGCAATTAAGTCAAGTACTATTGCTAATTGTATAAGGACCCACTAAAATAAGATCCTAAATGTATTCTAAAAGATACTAAACCATTCATTAGCATCCACTAATAGCTGGAGCTTATGGGATAATTAAGCTTTGACAATATAAAAATACAACCCAAACTTTATCAAACTTGTATTTCCTTTTACAATAGGTGTCAAGGAAGAGTTTATGAAGTGAGAGCTAACAGAAAATGGGTATTATTATCAGAGAAAATTGGAGCTGTGCTCCTTACAATTGAGGAAATCGCACTGAAAACAGAGAACGGAAATATAAAAAAAGAAAACAAAGACTGTTTCCAAGATTGCACAGTTGTACCCTATATCATCACCAAATTTTCCCATCCTCCTCTCTCTCTCTCTCTCTCTCTCTCTCTCCCTCTCTCTATTTTATGTAATGTTCTCTCCCACTTCTCCGTTTGATTCCAGAATCTCCTCACCCTCATTCCCCATGCCACCTGTATCCATTCTGTTATGACAATCTCTCTCTATGCTAACCAAATTTTCCACCTTCTGCCCTTTTATTAATTCTTCTTTTTCCTTTCAAAACAAAAGCCCTTTGTTCATCATCATCAACAACACCTTTAACTCAAGTTAATTGGGGTCGGTGATAGATAAACCTAATGATAGATACGAGGAAGTTGAAGAAAAAAAAAGGGAAAATAAGACAAAAGAAAATAAGATAAAAGAAAAGAAGGGTGAAAGAAGGAGGGAAAAAATGAAGAGGGAAAGAACTAAAAAGGGACCGTCTGGAACATTGAGATAATAACGGGTCTAACCCTCTACCAAGCTTATAGCTTTTCTCCATTCCGTCCTAAGACTCACCTTCCGCCAATCTATATCTCACTCCATTTATTCAGCTCATATTTTCCTTTTCTTCTATTCACATGCACCATGGGCCTATCAACAAGGCACGAACATAATTATGCCTTCTTGGAATCACTATGATGTTTAGCTAATTGCTTTTTCATGGAGCTATCTTTGGCAATAAGCAACAAGTTTTCCTGGCTTTGCTTTGTGGATGTGTTTTTCCTTTTTTTCTCCCATTTCTTGTTAACTTTTTGAGGGTATAGTTTGCCATTTGCTTTTGTACTGCCCTTCTCTTATTTTCTCAGAATATTGCCTACAAAAGTGTTTATATTTAGAAGTGTATACTTTACTAAATCAAATATTTTCCTTGTCAAGACATTCTAGCAAAAATTAGAGTTATTTTACGCTTATGTAGAAATAAATACTGTCTTTCGTAGGGCTAACAAGTAATTTTAGCACATGCTAAAATATTTTAAAAAGACCAAGATCTTCACTTTTGTTGCTCAATCAATTTAGTAACATTTTTCTTTCCCAAATACAATTATGAATTCATTGCCGTTGTGGCACACTGAACAGGAGAAGAGGCAAAAATCATGTGGATTTGGACCAATAGCCTTCATAGCTTCCATACAATCCCTAGAGAAGATACCACAGTCTTTGAGCTCTTCAGGTTTGCTATTTTTGTATGTAAATATTTATGACATTATAGTAAAATCTGAAAAAATATTGATCATTATCTTTCATTTTTTATATGCATTTTATTTCTCATCTTCTGGCTGCTAATTTCTTGATTTTCTTTTTATTAGGAAGGTTTGACTTTCATATAAAGCTGCCTGCTCCTGCAGCCTCTGAGCGCAGGGCTATGTTGAAGCATGAAATACAGAGGCGTCAGTTGCAATGTGATGATGACATCCTGCTTGATGTGTCTGTAAAATGTGATGGTTATGATGGTTATGATCTGGTATTCCACTTCTTTTTAGATTTATTGTGTTGACAGATAATGGCTTCACTGGTGTAAAAATTACTAATTGTCAGTTTTGTTAATGTGTTCACATGTGGTTCTGTTTGTTATATGCTCCATGTGTAGAGAAATTTAGAGAGAGAGAGAGAGAGAAGAAAACCTGCAGATTTTTTTCTTTACATCATTAATGAGTTAGAGTTTTCAGACACAAATCAAGATTAGAAAAACAATCGTTTGTGGGATAGACTTTGAAGAGAGAGAGAGAGAGAGAGAAGAAAAGCAGGATAATGTATGAGATAAATGTTCTGATGCAGATTTCTTGGTGTCTTTTATGAGTAAGAGCTGTTCCCTTTTCTTTTCATGTCACATTGTCACAGTGTAAGCCCTTTTTTCAGCGGTAGTGGAAGAGAGGGGGACGGGGTGTAGGGAGTTCATGCATTTGTTCATAAAGGATGCAGTGAGATATTCCTGCATAAATTTGGTTAGTAAATGATCTAGATTAGAGTTAAGGAATTTAAAATTACTTGATCATAGCTTGAAAAAACTCAGAGGGTCCTGTTTCTCCCAACTTAATAATTATTATTTCAATAGTGTCATTTACATTTAATGAACAACAGTATCTTTTGTAGAAGTTTGATTGTCAATTTGAATATAATTAATGCATGGACTGTTGATAACCATATGTTCAATCTGCAAGTCTGCAAATATTTAATATTTTCATTCTTTCCAGGAAATATTAGTTGACAGAACTGTCCATGCTGCTGTTTGCCGTTTTCTGCCATCTAATGCTTCTATTTATGAGCATGAGAGTCCTGCTTTATTAAGGGAGGATTTCTCTCAGGCAATGCTTGATTTTCTTCCAGTTGCAATGCGTGATATCAAAAAATCAGCTTCTGATGATGGCCGTTCTGGATGGGATGATGTGGGTGGTCTTGTTGACATTCGAAATGCTATTAAGGAGGTCTGACTTCATGAAATATTAGAATGCTGTTTTTCTCTCACTTTATTTTTTGTGTCTTGTTTTGTTTTTCAGATTTTAAGTAATATTGTTATATTTGTAAGAACTGATTCTTATGCATGCTTAAGCCAGGTGGAGGGGCCGAGAATGGTTTTATAACTAACAAGACACTATCCCCTGACTTGTATAATATGTATAGCGCATGCTAAGATTCAAATCCACACCTACACTGTTTTACTGTGGTTTCTTTTTACTCTGCAACTGTTCTTATAAGCCTGTGATTTCTTTATGTAATTCCTTATCCTCTAAGACATTTGTAATCTGTTTTCTTTCAACATCAACAACACCTTTAACCCAAGCTAATTGGGTTCGGTGGTAGATGAACCGAATGATAGATACAAGGAAGTTGAGAAAAAAAAAAGGAAGGTAAAAGCAAAGAAGGGGGAAAGAAGTTTGATTGTCAATTTGAATACGGAAATGAAAAAATGAAAAAAAGAAGTTGGGAAGTGAAGACGGAAATGTACTGGATAATCTAGAAAGATATTGTAGAATACTAGGGAAGCTGAATTACTCAGTGTAACCTTGAAAGATATGGCTTTCTCATTGAGTGTAGTCAGTCAGTTCATGTGATCACCTAGAACTACTCATTGGGATGCCAATAGTCACATTCTAAAATATCTGAAAGGAGGTCCGGGCAGTGGGTATCTACATTTAAATCAGGGTGTTTGAGAGTAGAGGGATTCTCTGATGCACAATGATTCTTGTAGTTAGATGAACAAAAATTTAATTATTTTGGCCTTTTGTGGCATGTTTACTTTATGCTTGTACATTTGCATGATTTTATGTTGCTGATTAAATTATTTCCAGATGATAGAGTTGCCATCAAAGTTTCCGAAAACTTTTGCGCAAGCACCTTTGAGGTTGCGGTCAAATGTCCTTTTATATGGTCCTCCTGGTTGTGGTAAAACTCACATAGTTGGTGCTGCTGCTGCTGCTGCTTCACTTCGATTCATATCAGTGAAAGGGCCAGAGCTGTTAAACAAGTACATTGGTGCTTCTGAACAAGCAGTAAGAGGCCAATAAGACATTTTTTGGACTATTATTGGTGTATGCTATTTTAGAATTTATTTGTATGTTTCTTAATTCGAAGGTTATTACATCTTAATTGATTCAAAACTAGCTTTTATAATGTCACTATGTGAGCCATTTGATCATGAATGTTATTATTAGGAGATGTAGGCTGTTTCTTTGGTTTGCTCATTAATATTTTTTAATCTTTCAAATTAAGATTATTTATTTTGCTTAGAAGGTCTGAGTGTTGAATGCTGGTTTCAGGTTAGGGATATATTCTCTAAAGCAGCTGCTGCAGCACCATGCCTACTTTTTTTTGATGAATTTGATTCTATAGCCCCCAAGAGAGGGCATGACAATACTGGAGTAACTGATCGTGTTGTTAATCAAGTCAGTATATATTTGTCACTTTTCGATCTTTTACTTTCTTGAATACAATTTGACTTCAGTATGTGCAATTTTCAGTTCCTGACTGAGTTAGACGGTGTTGAGATTTTAACTGGTGTATTTGTGTTTGCTGCTACCAGGTTAGTTTCTCAAACATGTATTCATTGGTAAAAAAATAAAACAATATAATTTATATAAAGTGTCCAGGGATAAAAGACTGGCTGAAAAGATATAAAGTTAAAAGAAGACTATAGGCCCAACCTTGATTTGCTTCTGGCTTATAAGTAATTTAGATTAGTTAGTTACAGGTGGCAACTTGTGGTACAAACTTACGGTCAGTTTGGATAAACTTCTCAACAAGAACTTGTAAAAGAAAATAAGAGGCAAAGTGAATCAAACTTTATAGTCCTGCAACTGCAATTTGTTATGAACCAAAGAAAGATTTTATTGAGAGAACAGAGAAATAATACTCCTCCAAGGGTTTCCCTTTCACAGGATTTCTCCTTCTGCAAAGAGCAAAGCTTAATTCTCAAATGTTACAAGATAAAATGAATCATTTCCCCTTACATCCTCCTATTAATTTAACTTGCTAACTAATTATTATAACTGTTGCATCTTATCCTAATTCCTAACAAATATTTATGATATATTCTTCATATATTCAATTCTAAGCTGGAAAAATCTTTGGCTATGATAAGTTTACAGTTGTTTCCTTGTTTTTTGACATAATGGATATTAATTATTGGCTATTCTAATATCTGTTTTTCATTTCAAGCAGTAGACCAGATTTACTTGATGCTGCACTGTTGAGACCTGGTAGGTTAGATCGTCTTCTGTTCTGTGACTTTCCGTCTTTGCATGAGAGATTGGAAATTCTTGCAGTACTTTCTAGAAAGGTATGCATAAGCATGACTCTATGATCATGGTCCATGTCTTGTTTATTGTTTGCAAATTGCTTATGATATCTTGTTGGGATTTTTACATATAAGGTAAGCTTTTTGGGTTGAAATGTTTTACTTGTTCATATGTTGTGCTATGGAATCAGGTTGTAGACATGTAAGCAAAAGCAAGAGACAATATCATAAGAATCTCATGCAACTAGTTTGTAAGATCCCCCCAGTATCAATAGTAGTAACTGTTAATTAGAGAGGGAAAGTAGACCCACCCCCCATGTTAGAACATTATAAATAATCGGAGGAAAATAATAGTGAGGAGACTTTTGATTTTAGAGTGGAAAATGGGAGAGCCCAGTGGCCACGTCTCTGGATTACCTGGAAGAGTTATTTACTATCGTGTATCTTCATTTCCTCATTTCTGATCTTGTATCTTACAAGTCACAAATACTAATGCAAATCCAAGGACAAAGGTTTCTGGCAATTAACTTTCCATTTCTATCAAATGTTATCAAAGCTCCCTATTGAAGGAGTCTTCCATGATGCTTATGAACATGGAGGCCAGGTTGGAATCGTAGTGAGGTCATGAAGATTAGATGAGTCAGATGGAGGAAGATTGACAGCAAGCCAGGAATGATATGGATACTCAAGAAAGGCTGTCAGAAGAAGCTTGAAGACATTCTTGAAGGGATGTCTTGCAATTTCCAAGGAGATGGAAACCAAATGAACCTTCCTATAGGGACCAACACTGCAGGTGCTGGGTGTGATGGAAAACATGGATCAAGGTGGGTAATGGGATCAAGACTTAAAACGGGATAACTGGAGGCAGCTTGATATTCCTTTATTTAGGAGATGATGTGCATGAATGGGTCAATAGGGTGGATTGCTATTTTGAGATGAAGGGGATATTGGACAAAGAGAAATTACAATCCATGATGGTGGCCATGGAGAGCCAAGCCCTATTTCTAGTGATAGGAATTTCATTGGGTGTCACTGTTGAAGGTATAATTGAATTCCACCAAAGATATGTGCAGACTGCAGAATGTCAAGTTGGTGGCTAACCCATCTTAAATTTTAATTTTAATATTTCCGTGTTTGACGAAGGGAGGCTTACAGCTACTCTTTTACTCCTTTTATTAAGTAGTGGGAATTTACCTTTTTCCCTCATGCATATAATGATTCTGTTGACATCAATAGTTTATCAAACATATTCCTTTCTGAATTTATTAAAATGGGTCCTTTTAATTATTGCAGTTACCAATGGCCAATGATGTTGATTTGGATACAATAGCTAATATGACCGAGGGATTCAGTGGAGCTGATCTCCAAGCTCTCCTCTCAGATGCGCAGCTTGCAGCAGTTCATGATGTTCTGGACAGTGTGGATGCCTCTAGGCCAGAAAAAACACCAGTTATTACTGATGCTCTTCTGAAGTTCACAGCATCCAAGGCTAGACCATCTGTTTCAGAAGAAGAGAAGAGAAGACTCTACAATATATATCGCCAGTTCCTGGATTCAAAAAGATCGGTTGCTGCCCAGGTTTTCCCCTCTCCCTCCCTCCTTTTCTCTCCCCCAATCTCCGTGTTTTTGTTGAGTCTTTATGTTGAGGGGTCACTTCAACTTGCTTTCATATAATTCATAGGAACAGAATAGAGTTCATACTATGTTTATGGATGCGAGTAGGAACTTGTTGCTTGTTGAGTATTGGGTAAATTGAAACCCATGAGCTTCAAGTTACTATAAGTAAAAAAAAAAAACTAGCTCCGTTAATTGACAATTCTAGCATCTTCAGTTATTATTTCAAAGAGCCTACATAGCAATTATAGGTTTCTCTTTAGGCAAGGGAAAAAGAAAAATTCATGTAAGTTCAGAATAATATTAAATGCTGTAATATTTAAACTAGTTTAAACCCTCATTAATTTTAAAATCTCCGAATCTGTGACAAATTGTCTTGAGTGACTGAAAATGATGTTGTAACCTTAACTGTGAAAGGAGATGATAGATGCTTGTGTGTGATATTTACCTGAATTACCTGTTAATGAAGCTCTTTTTATTTCTCAAAGCACACCTCTGCATATGTAAGCTATGTACCATGAAAAGAAACTCTAAACCACAAAGGGTTTAGATGACTAAGCGTAATTCAGATTTCAGCCTTTATATATATATATATATATATATATATATATATATATAAAATATATGTAATTGCAAATGTTTTATTTCCTTAATTTAATTGGGTAAATAATTGCATGATGAGATATCTTTTTTATGATTTAGCTATGCCTTTTTCTAAATTTGTTAACAAAAAGAATTGGTGCAGTCAAGGGATACAAAAGGCAAGAGGGCAACTCTAGCTTGACAGTGAAGTAAATCAGTGCAGTTTGTTCATGTGGTGGAAGCTGGTCTTTGGTATTCCTTTCTTCTGAAGATGTCTTCTCTGTTCCTTAATAGTAAATTTGTATAGGAATCGATTGTAGTGCAATTCACATCATTTGTTGCATTTGATAATGTAAATTCTCCTAGCAATATTATGAATAAAATATGAACAGAAAAATGTTTTCGCAAGTTATCTTTTTCTATGAAATTTTATTTTCGGTTATGTGAAATTACAGGGCTTAACGGGCAGCAACGAATGGTATTTTTGGTTGTATAATTCAATCACTCAGGTTTCATCTATTTTTCCCTTCTATTTAAATGTTTGCTAAGAACATATTTTCCCCTTCTATTTATTACTTCCAGAATGAATGGTATTTTTTATGTATAATTCAATCACTCAGGTTTCATCTATTTTTCTCTTAGATACAAATGAAACATTATAAAATAAGTCTCACCTAACATAAAATAATAGAAAATAAGCATAAGATGAAATATTACAAAATAAGTCTTACCTAACATCATTCTTGGTTGGTCTTTCTACTCCTCCTTTGATAAGTACACCACCAAAGCGTCTGATCGTGCTAGTGTCAATGATTCATGTGTATGTTGTAAGTGCTAGTGCCATTAAGAGTCGTCCTCAGGTCAGTCAATAATTACATATTTGCGTAATCCTTTCAAATGACTACAAAAAGGTAAATAAATAATTAATATGACAGTTTGATTATCGTTTAATACATGGGAAAAATAAGAATAGTTACCAAACAATCATTTTTAATCGTGGTTAAATCATTATCAATAATAATAATAATAAAACACAATATAATATTACTTTCAATTTTTTTTAAATAAAAAAGATAAACAAATTTATTGAACCATATCAAAAGTACAGCCACAAGAAGTTAAAATCATACATTATTTTTGGTTTTATATAAGAAACAATAAAAATTATTTTTTGGTCATTATTAGAAATATATGACTACTTCTAAATGTATTAATTGTTAATTTCATGTCTATTAATGAGATATTTATTCATTTATATTTAGGAGCGGAGCCAAGTTGCAATGAGGGAAGGGAAGTTTAAAAAGTAAAGTTAATTCAACAAATATATACCTATCAATTTTCATATAAACATTCATAATCACATATTTTGAAATGTTAATTACATCAATAATCTATTAAAAATCTTTCTTATATATTAATGAAAATTGAAAATACATTTCTTTCATTCATAAGTAGGAAATTATATGTAATTTTAAAAAATCTCAAGAAGTATTAATGTAATTTATTGGAAAAATAAAATTATTATTAATTTTTAATTTAAAACATTAATTAATTATATATGTTCCTAACATCTAAAGTACACATAAAATTCAAATCACAATCAAATATATTGTAATACTTAAGTCTAAGTTGCAACAATATATAACAACGTTCATTAACAATAATAACTTTACATCTAAAAAAAAAAAATTACTTTAGGTTGATTTTTCATCTTTTTAAATAGATTAAGAACATATTTCTTTTGAAAGGTAAATATATCTTGATTGGAGTAATTAAACTTAATCCTAAGGAAGTAATTTAGTTTTCTTAGGTTCTTTATTTTAGATTAAGCAGATAATATTTTGTTTAGACTTTGCTTTTTAGTATCACCATCTCTTTTAATAATCATATTATCCGCATAGATTGGGAAAAAGTGAGTTTGCCTTCCTAGAGATGTTTTATAAAGAGTGTTTCTTTTTTTACAGGATTTTTTTTTTTTTTTATAAAGAGAGTATGATCACTTTAACTCTACATGTATCATAAGGACACCATAATCTTAGTGAATATTCCAAATCACGGGATATTGCTTTAACTCATATAAGGCCTTTCTTAATTTACACAACATTTTTTTGGCATTACTAAAGTTAAACTTAGGTGGGATCTCCATGTATACTTCTATCTTCAAGTTTTAATGCAAGAATGGATTTTTTACACCAAATTTTTGCAAGTCTCAACCAAAATATGTTATCACATAAATTATCACTTTGATTATATTTATTTTCGTCAGTGAATACATCATGTATTCATTAACCTATTTTGGTGTAACCTTTTGTAATTAGTCCTGTATTGATCTACAATATTATCATAATAATAATGTATTTCAATAGTAGAGAAGTCAACTTTTGGGCATTCACCAATGCACTTACCTTTTCATTCATGACTCAAATCTAATTCTTATCCTTTAACTAGTTGCACTTGATATTATGTTTGTTGTTTGATTGAATTTGAAAACTAACATTTTGTTCTATAATTAGTTGTAGGAAAGATATACATTACTTTTTCTTTTGGTGTACATGTAATTTTTTAAGGTTTAATTGTAGTTTTGGTTCTCAAAGTAACGTAATTATGTTGATTTTGGCCTCCAAAGTTTCAACTGAGCAAGTTAAGCTTTATAAGTATTGTAATTGTGTAATTTTGATTCATCAGTCTTTTAATAAATTTTGTTGACATGACAAATGATGTAACATTAACAATTGATATAATAAATATTGTGATGTTAATATGACAATTGACATAAATACAAACATCTCATTTAATGGATTTTGTTGACATGATAAATGATATAATATTAACAATTGATATAATAAATATTGTGATGTTCATAAGATAATTGTCATAAATACAAACATCTCATTGTTGGTGTGACATGTGAAAATTAGAAACAATATTATTAGAGATGTAGGAGGTGAGAAAAAAAACCACCAACCTCACATTATTATGATAATACTTAATTATTAAGCTAATAGATTTTCTTGAAATATAAATGAAAATGATATTCCCTCTAGTCCTTATTATAAGGTGTTATTTAAAAGGAATTAATGGTTATTTTTAAGGTATTTTAATTATTTTTTCACTAGTTGTCCTTATTAAATACTCTACCAATTGTTTCACGAATTCTTAGACTTTTAATACTTTATATTATCCATATCAAATTAATGATTATTAATAAATATAAAATCAGTACATTAATAACTCTCTTCTTAAAAAAAAGTCAATAAAATCAATTAAATTAACGCTTTTTATTAGTATGTGTAATTATATTGAAAGTGTCTTATAATAAGAATTAAGAGTAACATATATAATATAGATGAGACTACACATATATCAGTTTATTTATTTAGTGGTAATAAATATATTATTTTTTTTGGTTTTCTTTTACTACTTTAAATTTGTAAAATAAATTAATTTCTTTTATATTAAAAACGTAACTTAGTTTACGACTTTAATTTTTTTATAAAATCATAATATTTTTTATTTTAATTATTTAAAGAATTAATGATGTTTTCATTTATTTATTATTTAATATTTTTATATGATTTTATTTAATATTTTTATATGATTTTATTTAA